>JAKWBI020000422.1:0-43110 GCA_022664585.2 Zalerion maritima
CCCCCCCCCCCCCCCCCCCCCCCCCCCCCCCCCCCCCCCCCCCCCCCCCCCCCCCCCCCCAAGCATTAAAACCTAAAACCAACCTCGAAAAATATGGTTTAAATATAAGGGTATATATAAATAATTACTTTCTCGGTAGGTATAAGGGCGGGCGAAATACTATATTTATCGAAAGGTATTTTAAAACGGACGTCGATTTAAGAAATAATAAAAAAAGGCTTTTTTAATATTCGTTGGCTAAAACTACGCAGCTAAAATACCTGCGAAAAACTTATAGGTGCTTAATATTAGGCTGCGTTACCTATAAGTATTTTCCACGTATTATTTATACTTATTTCCCTCCATCCGTAATTTAAATATATATACGGCGTATTATTATAAGGGACGGTACAATCGGTTAAAGGCCTAATTAAATATTATTAAATTCGGTATTATTATAAAATATATATAATATAAAATAATATAAAGGCCGTTTAATCCTATAAATAATAACTTATACATGGTAAATAATACGTATATTCTTTTATTATAATCCTATATTATATTAATTATATTATAATATTCGTCGGCCTTTAAAGATTGGTTTATAAAATGGGTATAGGTAAAATATAAATATTTATTATACCATTAATGGAATATAAAGGCATTTAAAGGCTTAATATAAAATATAACGGCGTTTTTCCGGTGGGTATTATTAAAAGAGTTTTAGTACGTTTAAAGGAGAATATTTTTAAACTTTAAAATTTTAGGCAATATATTTATAATACCCTTGAAAATTTCCTCCCTTTTCCCGATTATAAGGTAGCTTAATATTTACTTAATATATTCCGCAATTTAAGAAATAAGGTCTCGATTTTTTTTTTAATAATAAAAAGTTCGGGAATTAGGCGGCAGTGTTAAAAAGGTACCACGGGGTTTCCTTTACCAATGAGAGAAAGGTGATAAACTGGCGCCTGGACGGCGCCCTTTAACCCTCGACGGTTTTTTTTTTAAAATACTTATTAAATTTTTAATTAATTTTAATGGTAAAATTTATTATATATTTCTTTAATTTTACGGGGTAGGATTAAACCTTTTACCTTTTCGTTTATAAAAGGTAAGAGCTCGATAATTTTACGGCCGAAAATTTTGAATATTTTGGATTTTTTAATAGCGAATATAATTATATATGCCGTAAATCGGTTTTAAAATACGTTTATACCCGCCTTATTTTACCGATTAATTTTATAATAAAACGACTGGATTTCCTTTAAATCCGTACCAAGTATTATAAATTATTATAATTCGTTTATATAAACGATTAAAACCGTTATAACGGATAATAAATTATTAGGTTTAATAATTATAAGCGTATTAAAATAAAATATAAAATATATTGCCGGCCGGTAAGGATTGGATTTTTTAATAATAAAAAGGATAATCTTTATAATTTTTATACTTTTACCCTTATACTCGTGGTACTTATTTATGGTAATAAAGCCAGGAATAAAATTATATAATATTTGGATTTATATTTTTATTTTTAATCTTACGCGGGTAACCATATACGTATAATTAGATATTTTCCCTAAAGTATTAAGCATAATCGTTAATAATATAAATAAAGCGTTATACTGCGGTATACCGTTGGGCAATATAAAATAATACGCATTACCGAAAAATTTATAAAAAATAATTTTAATATATATTTTTTGGGGTATTAATATAAGGTCGGACTACCATTTTAATTTATTTTTTAGGAGTTTCTTATTACCGTTTACCCGAAAACTTTTATTATTATTAATTAATATAAATACCTATATAATATTATCGCCGTTTTCGAAATACCTCCTTAAAATATTAACCCATTATTATATTAGGCCAGCAGGTATAATAATAAAGGCCGGCCCGGGGTTTATATTTTTTATAATACGGTAATATTTTATTTATACGTAAAAGTACTAAATTTAAAGGGAATTATTAAACGGGTATGGTAAATTTACCATTTCCGGGAAATTATACTGCGGCGATTTCTTACCAAAATGGCCGTAAAGGTATTTACTATTCCAAAACGCCCGAATATTATATTTATTTTAAAATATTAATCGCCTAAAATTTGTAAGGGCGAGTACCATATATATTTTTCCCAGCCCTATATTATATACCAATATACCCCTGGAAAAATATATATTATCCGGTGTAATACGCTTATAAAGTAATCGGTATACGTTTATTATTTAATAAAGGTAAATTAGGTATATAGTACCAGGTAATTTGGCTCCCGTAATCTTTTTTTTAGGATTGTAAAATAATAACCTATATACCCTAATCCACGCCTTTTTGTCCTCGCCCTCCGTTATCCTTTCCAATATATTAAATACCTGTATTATATTTTATACCCCGTCGTTTCTAGAGAAATTTAGGCTTATATTGGTGTTATATAATATCTCGTCCTAAAAACTCGCCGATATCGATATAAAGGATGGACTTAATACCGGATAATCGTTATTATTTAATTAAATAATATCGGGTTTTATTGGTTAAAGTTAAAATTTATCATCGTTTCCTTTTTTTTTATCCTCCTTAATAGTAAAATCGCTATTATTTTCGCTATTACTTATTTTAAGTATATTAATAAGGCTGAAGTCCGTCCGCCCTGGCGGATGGGAACGGGGTAAGGGGGTTGGCGGTTAAATATTCGCTGGCTGAATTTATATAAAAATAGGTAATTCCTCCGGGTTTAAAATAAATAATAAATATTTATGGCCTATATTATTATATTTTAATAATATAATATGGTAATTAATAATATTGGTAATAATTACCCCGAGATTATTCGCGTTTTTAATAAGTATATGATTTTAATTATAACCTTTAATATAAAAAAGCACCAGCCCCGTCCTGGACCCTGCAGCTTTGGCCTCGGTTATAAGCCATATTAAAAGCTCGATTTTATTTAATTAATGGAAATATATAAAAAACAATTGCTTTTCGGTATCGCGTAAAATATGGTATTCAAAGCCCCTGCTATATAATAAAAACTCGCAATTCGGCGATATATTTCGGAGTAGGATAAAGCGGAAAAAGCTAATATTTATAATAATATGGCTTGCCTTATCCTTTTTAATCTAAAGGCTATTTTCCAAGATTCCCTGTTTTTTTATTATATTAACCATATCGTATTTTAATTATTACTTTATAGATTAACGGATGGGCTGCTTATTGCTTTGGTAATACTTTAGCGCGAATACTTAATTAGGGCAAGTAGGCTTGGCTGGGTAAAATAATAAAGAATTGGCATCCGGCTAGACTGGCCTTTAATTATATAAATTAAGGTTTCGCCTTTCGCATTTTATATTATTATTAGGATTTATTATTTTTATTATTAACCGGAAGGCTTTTTTCGTTTAATTATACGTTTAAAATTAAACGTTTATTAACCTATAAAAATGTAAAAAATGCGAGAATAGAAAAAAAAAAAGGGAGTGTAAAAAGGAAAGGGTAAAAGTACCGAAAGGTAATATAATAATACTAAAGCCTTAAAAATATAAATAAGTTAATTTTACGGTATGGTGCAGGATTAATAGGCTGGTATTAAAAATATAAAAGGATATACCGTAAATATAAATATTAATAAACTCTAAAACAAAAGGGTAATTAAAAACGATCCGTTAATTATATTAATGGTAAATACCTATTATTAAAGGGGATTTTATTTAATATATTTTGGTTTATAAATTAAAAAAAATAGGGCCGCATTGCCTGGTATTTTTTTAATATTATATTATTATTTATATTTTATAACAAAAATTTAGGCATTTTAAGTAAATATAATTAATTGATTAAAAGATTGGCAAAAATAGAGGTTGGTTAAAAAAAAAAAGGTTAAATATTAAAGTATATTTAAATAAGTTAAAGTGTAAATTAATTAGAAGGAAAATATTTGGATAAAGGTGTATTCGAGTGGGTTAAAATTAATAAAAAAGTAAAAAATAGGTGGGCGAAAAAAAAAAAAGCCGAGTGGGAAGGGGGAATTAAATGGGAAGGTTTATATGGATAAAAAAACAGAAGACCGACTGGTTTATTTATATTAATTATTGGCAAGGGTGTAATCGATATAATAAAAAAAAAATAAGCGGCCTACTTTGGGTTTTATACATTATTATTCTTTTAATATTTATAATATACTTTAAGTATAACGGTACGGGGAAATATAAGGTAATATATGGAGTAAATATCGAAATTATTATTTTAAAGCCAATATTTTATAATATTATAAGTTAAATCGGCCACGCTTACATAAGGTATTAACGCTAAAAAATATAAGGGCGGTATATAATATAATAAAAAAAGGAGGTATCCCGTACCTTATTAAATCGCCCGGTTATAATAGGGCTACCGGAGGAGAAATTACCGGTATATGCGTAAATAAAAGATAATTTATAGGATTACTAATTAGCGGGATGGATAATATTTTAATACTTATTACTTTAAAGTTTATAGGTAATAAGGGATATTATTATTAAATGCTTGGACGTTTATAATATATAAGGGTATACGTATATTGGAATTAAATTAAGCCAAATTGTGGTACGTTTAATATATATTATATATTATAGGTGCCGTAATTTGGTAGTATTATTAAATTAGGTAAATATGCGAATATTAAAAAGGGCTTAATAATAACCATGGGAAGGTTTATATAAGGAGGTATATAAGATCCTGTGGCTTCGAGCTTTAAGCCCATCGCGAGTTTTAGGTATAAATGGAGTGGGGAGTATATCTGGCACCGTTAAATTATAATAATATTTTATCCTTTATTTACGGTTTATTATTTAAAAATACAAATTACGGCATTATTATGGAGGATTATAATTATTATAATCCCGAATATATTAAACCATTTGTATTTATTTAAATTTAATTAATACCGTATAATAAAAAAGGATGGTAGGAATATAAAAAGTAAACGGGAGTTTATAAAATATATAATTATCGAGGCCCGTATATAAAAATAATTGAAATATTTCGAAATCGGGGTAAGATTCCAGGCTGTCCTATTAGGAATTAGTATAATATAAATTAATATAAATTTTAATTTGCCTTTTTTATTTTGGAAAAACGAAGATTTTTTTAAACAAGTGTGGTAAAAATAAAAACCCTTAAAATACGGGTGGGATAAAATATAAAATTATACGCGAAGGGATAATATTTTAAGCTTATATATTTTTTTAGGGTTATGGATTTATAACCGTGGTTTAATTACGGTTACCAAGGTATTAACCCTTGGTTTAATAAACCGGTTAATGGTATTTAATAAATAATTTCGCCTTCGGGAGCCATATAAATTATTGGAATATTATTACGGTTATTAAAAATTATGCATATTTGGGACCCGTTTAAAATAATAAGGTGGCCATAAATTATATTATATTAATTTTAAAAATAAATAATAAACTCGGCTTAAATTATTTAGGTAAAATTATTAAGGGGTTTTTTAATCGAAATAAACTCCAGCCATACCTAATAAAAAAATATAAACTCGATTTTATATTATATACGCTTGGCCTTAATATTAATTCGACGGTATTTATTAATTATAAATTTTATATTATGGCCGGGTATTTGGATTTATTAAAAATCGACGACGGGAAAGCCTTAATTATTAGTAATATAACGGACGATTTTCCAAAGGAGAAATTCCTAATTAAAAATTAATATAAATATTTATTTACGGTTAAAAAATTATTTGGGATTATAAGGTATTAGGGTAGGATATACTTATATTATATAATAAAATTAAAAGGATCTTATAATTTCCTTAGCGTTTTAAGGTTTATAATTAATTTTTAAGTATAATATATTATTTTATAACCTATTTAATTAAAAAGGCAGGTTTAATATATAAGATAAATAAATAGGTAGGTAATTTTATATACGGGTTAAATTTGGTAAATTTTTAAAATATATTAAAATAAAAAAAAGGTAAGTATTTTAAAATAGTACGATTTAAATTATGGGTGAATACCTTAAGGGAAAAGAAAGTTTAAGGATAGAAAGCCAAGGGGTAGGAAAATATTAAAATAAAATTTAGGAAAAATATAAAACGGTAAATAATTATTTTCGGAAAATAATTAATATAATAAACTTTTAAAAAAATCCAAATGGTAAAGGATTATTTATTATTATTAGGAATTAATATTAAAATATAAGGCCTAATTTATTTTTTTAATATATACCTATCGAATATTATAATATAATACTGGATTATATTGTTATATAAAAAATTACTTTTTTAAAAATTAAAATATACGGTATATTTTATAATTTAAACTTTATATTATAATTATAAAAGCGGGTAAGGGGAATCCGCTTAATTATTATAATTATAATTAATGCTTATTCTTTTAATCTTATAATAATTCCTTTATAAACTTATTAATAATATCCCCAAATATAACTGGCGTTATTTATTAAAGCTAATTAATCTGGGCCTTAATATTGGTTATCTCGGCAAATCGCCTATTAATACCGAAAAAATCGTATAAGCTTCGGCGTTTATTATATTAGCGAAATATTAATTAATGCTTATTATTATATGCGGGGTCGATTTTTATAATAATATAAAATATTCTATACCTAATACCGCTGGTAATATTTTTAATATACCTAACCGATTTTAAGCATTATTTATACCCTTATAAAATAACGTAACTGGACCGGTATTCCTAATTATAAAGCGTACGAATATTTATTATAAAAAAGCTTAATTATAATATAAAAATAATACCGGTATTATTATAATTCGCTAAAAGCTGGGAAAGTTTATACTTAAGGTATTTAATTCGTAGGCTATTTTACTCCGAATAAAAAAAGGTTCGTCTTTATTCCTATTCGGTATCCGCCGTAGCTATAATTTTAAGGCTTTGCTCGAGCTCCGCCTAAAACTGCTTAATAATAAGGCGCTTATTAATAAATATTACCTTATATTTTTTTTCCTCCCCGTTTAATATAATAATTTATATTTATTAATCGTTTACCATTACCGGTATAGCGTTTATAACTCCGGCGCTTAAAAATAATTTACTAAGCGTTTAAGGCTGGCTAATACCTCCGCATAGGGTAGGCGTCGAGTATTATTTAGGCTTATAATTTCCGATTAATATAATATTTCGGATTACCAAATTACTTCCTTACCCCGGCTACCAAGGTTAATAAATATAATTTAAATTATTATAAAAAAGGATATTAAACGGGATTAACTGCCGGGTAATACGCTTTTTTTTATCCGTTTGGTTTTATTCATTCTGCTTTTTATTACCGCCCTCCGCTTTATCCGAAAAGTCATTATATAATAGGTCGAAGCGGCCGATGCCGGTATTTATATTGGGACTTTCGGCGCGGAGCGCCTTAATAAGGCTTTTTCCCGCATTCTGGTTGGGTTTTATTATCGTATTTTATAACAAATACTTGGGCAGGTATAAATACCTTAATATACCTCGGTGGTTTTCGGATAACGGCAGATTAAAAATAAGCGGTATAGCCAGGTGGGTAAGTCCCCGATTATAAAAACTATTAATGGTCTTTTTTATATTGCCCTGCTTTATATTATCGAACGAATAACCTTATATAATTATAATAACCATTATAACCGTAAAAATAATAATCGGATTAATATAAATGGGGTTATAAATAAACTTGGTAAGCTTGGAGTTTAAAAGCTTAAACTTAAAGGGGTATTAAAATGGGTTACTGGCCATAAGGCCGGTATTAAGTATAATATATTTACGGTTTGCTTTTTATTCGCTTACGAATATTATCGGATAGTATATAAATAATTTATTGGTTATTTTAATAATTATAAGCTTGGCCAGTATTATATGGAAAATCCCCATATTATTAAATCGACGCGTTAAATTAGGCCCTTTGGCCGAGCGATCCTATTAAAAATTATAAAGAAACCGGTATAGTTTAATTAAATGGCTGGTATTCTTTATAATTTTATCCTTTTTCCGTAAAAAATTATTAAAATTATTATAATTAATACGGTCGATAATAGGTAGGTGCGAAAATCGAATAAAAAGAATATTTATAATACCAGAATAATATAAATAAATCCTTAGATTTATGGCCACTATATAAAATATAAGCGTTAAATTACGGATATTTATTATGGCGAAATTAAATATTCCAAGGTAATTATTAAAATATAAAAACTATTTATTATAAGGGTTATTATAAAGTATTTTATATTTCCTTACCGAAACCGTCGAGTTTTTTTATTTTACCGGTAATATTAGGTTTATATTAATAATAATTATCCACCCCGGCCTTAAATATTACCAAATATTAAACTGGCCAAACGTATTATCGCTGGGCGGGCCTTCGTTTTTTACTTTTAAGTTTAATTTATTTTCATTACTTTTTATTACCTCCTTATTATATTACTCTTCGTTTTTTCGTCGTAATAATTCCTTGGAAAATAATATTTTTTCTTTCCGGCGTTAAATGCTAAAAATTATAGGAATATCGCTATTATTCTCGGAATTACTATACTATCCGCATTCGCCTTTTAAACCGGTTATTTTCATTACGGGAAAAAGAGTTCGGCCATCGGGCTTGGCGTTTTTAGGGTTATCGGTGCCCCTTTATATTATAATTAATTTAAGCCTTTTACCCTTATTCGGGGTTTTATCCCCTAAAAATTAAAACCGAAAATATTTTCGTTTTATTATTAATGTTTACGCAGTATACTTTTATCGGTTATAATTTATTTTTTTTATTTTCGGGAGGGGGGGGGTTAAAAAAGGCAGCCTTTATAATAATATTATAATAAAATCTTTGTTTATATTAATCGATTTAATTTATAAGGTAAACTTTCCATATTTCTTATATATTATAAGGGTTTTAAAACTATGGTGGTTAGTATTGGTTTAAAGTTTAAAATTAGGAAAAATTGGTAAATAATATTTTATAAAAAACTGGGGTAAAGGTTTATTATAAAAGGTAAATGGATTATTTATAATAAAATAAAAAATAAAGGTAGGAATTAATATATAAATATTTTTTAAGGTATTATAATAATAATTTACGGTAAAACTAAATATAAATGGTTTAAGAATATTTAATAAATATAAATTTAATATTTTATAAATTTAAATAATGTAAAATTTAAGGAAAAGTAATAAATAAAAAAGGGTATAATAAGGTGCAAATATAAAATAAATACGCGTTTAGTATATATACTGGGAAATATTACTTATTATAAAATATAAAAATTAAAAAAATTAATGGGTTAATGGTAAAACTACGGACGCCTTTATCGAATTCCTTACCCCGTAGAATACCCATAATGCCTTTAAAAAGCTCCGGGGCTCCCGCCATTATAATAAGATCGGCGATCGTAATATTACCGTCCAGCTCTTTTTATATTCGGAGTTTTAAAAAGCCCTATTCCCCCGTACTAAAGGCCTAAGGTGACTGGATAATATTACTCCCGTGCTTAAAAAAACCATAAAGGATAAGAAGTTTAATAAATTTTAATATTTTATAATAAATAAAGAGCTCGCTAGCATAAAAAGGTGGTATTTAAATTTTAAAAAGGCAAATAATATTTTATAGAATTTTCTTTTTTCTTTTTTTCGTTTTTTATTCTAATCTTTAATATATCTACTATTATATCTCCTTTATATTTAACGCTTTATAATTATTACATATAAACGCATTATGCCTAAATATATTCTCGCAAAATTTATTATATTTTCCAAATAATAATATAATATATTCTTTATAAATATTATTATACGAATTGTTTACTTATTTTAAACAAAAGTAAACAAACTTTATAATATTTTTTTATTTTAGGTTTTAAATTGTTTAAAATTTAAAACCCATCGCTATATAAATATTTATTTTACCTATGTTCCGCTTAGAAATATGCCTATTTTTATATATGCATATATAATTGCATTTTTCTTTTTTATTCCCCCGCAAAATGGAACACGGAGCGAACCGAATAATATAAATTTATATATATATTAGGCTGGTAAAATAAAGTACGGCGGGAATTTAAAAATAAGGCTTATTATATATTTCGATATTCGAATAATAAAAAATGGGTGCTCGGATAAATAGACGGATAAATGGGCTTTTATAATTAATAAAAGAAAAAGACACCTTATAATAAATATATATATAGCGATATAGGTATTTGGAACCTTAATTAAAAACACGGAATATATTATTTTTTTAAATATTATTTATTTTATTTATTATTAATAATGGTAAATAATAATGTATTTATTATACGTAATTTTATACCCCCCTTACCCCCCTCCCACCCTTCCCCCTTACCCCCCTTTTACCCTCCCCCTTTACCCCCCTCCCACCCTTTCCTTTTATCCCCCTTTTACCCTTTCCCCTTACCCCCCTCCCACCCTTCCCTTTTACCCCCCTTTTACCTTTCCCCCTTACCCCCCTTTTACCCTTTCCCTTTACCCCCCTTTTACCCTCCCCCTTTACCCCCCTCCCTTTATATAAAACGGACTTATTAGCGAAATCACCTTTTAACCTACCCCTATATCGGATTATACATAATTTTTTATTATACGGTCTCCTTTATTTTAAAAATAATAAGGCTAATTAATATTATTAAATAGCCACGGGTTTTCGGGATATAAAGATTAATACGGGGGCGGTGGAATTATAAAAATTATAATTTATATATTTTTGGAATTTAAATATATATATTATAAATTCGTAAATATTTTATATTCCGGTATTGGGATAAGGTATTATAAAATAGTTAGGGTATATTATATTATAATAATTTAAATATTTTAAAATAATACGGGAAAGCCATTTTATAAAAAAATCGTAATTAATTTATATGGAATTTATCTCGAATAGGTTTGGTTCGATATAACGGCGATACTAAAACTTATAAAGGCTAAATTTCCCCAGATTACGGGCGTTATTTCCATTTTTTATATTATTAATCACGATAATATAACGGGAAAAGGAGGCTCGGGTTTATATAATAACCTGCCTTAAATTATTATAATTTAATTCTAATAGGGTCGCAGGGATTTTACCATTATTTAAATTGGTATTGCCTAAATTGGGATTGGCCATATTAAAGGTACCGTTATTATTATAAGGTTACCTAATATAAATATACCTAATATACCTAATAAAATTAATAAACCAAATAGCAAAAAATGGCGGTAAAAAATATTTAAAATAATTTTTAAAACCGGTATTTTAGGAAATATATTTTGGTTGGTGGTAATATGGAAAGTTTAGGGAAAAAAGATAAATATAAAGAAAAATATGCGGAAAAAAAAAGCGAATTATAAAAGGGTATTAAAGGTAAAAGGGAGAAAAATAAAATACCGGTAAATAAATTTAAAGGTAAATGCAGTATTATAGGCTGGAAAAAGAAAAATAATAAAACGAGAAAATAAAAATATACCCCCCTTTCTTTTTTCCCTGGTATAGAATAATTTTATAAAATAATGGGGAAATATAATATTATAAATTATAAAATCGATTTTAAAAATATTGCTTTAAAAAAGAAAGCCAAACGCGGGGAAAATAAGCAAAATACGGTAAATAATAATATTATATTTAAAAATTATTCGGTTTTAAAAATATGGACTTTTTACCTTGAATATATATTAGAAATATAATAAAGTTAATAGTACTTTTGGGTGAATATTGCCTACCGAGTTTATTGGTTAAAAAAAAAAGTAATAATATCAAGGATAAATTATAAAGGGTAATTAATAAGTGTAATTTTCCACCGGTAATAAGGCGGCGTGGAATAAAAGCACGTCTTTTATAATTAAAAAAAGAACTTCGATATTATTAATTTAAATAAAGTTGCTTTTATAGCCCGGGATATTTATAAATACATGCCTTATGGTAGGGCCAACCTTCGATAAAAATTAATTAAATTATTATTTAAATACGGTATAATCGATTTAAATTATATTTATATTACGTATTGGTGGCTTTTAAATAAATGGTGCGAAAAATAAATACTGTATTTTATTAGTTTATAAAAAGGGGTTTTATTTTGGATAATGGTAATATCGATGTGCGCGATATTTTTAAATGGATTATAAATGGAGATTTTTACCGGCTACTCGGCATTACCAAAGGAAAAGGCCAAAGGCCGCTTTAATCTTATTTTGGGATTATAATCGGCTATTAAAACTTTAGGTATTTATGGTTTTAATCGTTACCATAAGAATTATCCAACTTTAGGAATTAAAAAAAATTAAGTTTTTTAGGCTGGTAAATATTAATTATTAATAATAATGTATTAGGTATTAAATATTTAGAATAAAATAGGAAAATAAAAATGCTAATTTAAGCTTAATAGGGAATAATTTATTATACGTAAAAAGAATAATAGAAAAAGCTTTTAATTTTAATATTCGTATACTGTATTTATATTATAATAAATAAAGGGTTATTATTATATTGGCGCACGAATATTAAAGAAAAAGGTTATTAATTTAATGGTGGTCCATATTTATAATAATAAGGTATTAATAATTATTATATAATGGATAAAATATAATATATATTCTTTAATACCGAGCTGCTTTTCGGTTGGTGGATTAAAAAACGTGCGTATAATAAAAGGGGTTTATCGATATTTTATACTTATTATTTATTATTATAATAATAAAAGCCTAATCGGGCCTTATATTTATTATATTAAATTTATTTAAGGATTATTTAATATATAATTAATACTTTATAGGTTAAAAAATAAGGAAAGGGTAAAAATAAGAAAAAATAAAATAAGATGGGGGTATTTAAAGATTTGGTATTAGGGTAATCGATATCCTGGTATATAGTAATTTAAATATTTAAAATGGATTATTATTTCCCGTAATATAAAATATTTAAGGCGGTTGGTAAAATGATTAAAATTAAATTATTATAATATTTAATTTTATCCCTATCAATACCTTAAAAGTTTACCCTACCCTAAACGAAATAAAGTATTATTTATCCATTATTATTGCCTAATATATTTAAAGCTTTTTTATGGGGCTTACCTTATTAAAGGTAATTTAATCTATTTTACTTATATTAAGGGTACCTTTATAATTCTGCGGACGACCTTGGTGGGAGTTTCGGGCGTCGCTTTGCTTATTTACTGGACCTGTTTTTTTTTTATTCGATAATTTATCATATCGGATTATTAATATTAAAAGTTTATATTTACTTGGGCTTTTTTAGTATTTACGGATTATAAAGTCGCGTTTAAAAGTGTATAATAGGTCAATATTAATAATGGCGCGCGATACCTTTAATAAAACGTTTTATTAAATATTGCCTATATTATTTACGGATATGCACCTTATTTTTTATCCCCGTATGGCCATTTTTCCAGACCTGTGCTCGCGTTTATATAGCTTACGAATATCCTTTACGAAAATAAGCACGGCGGTAATCCTTACCTTATTTATAATAAACGGCAATTTGCGGATTTTATTCTTTAAATATTTCCTTCGTAGATTATTTCGCTCGGAATGGAATACGGACCGTTTTATTTCCCATTTCGCTTTAATAATGGCGGCTAACCGATAATACTTTATAAGCTTGGATTCGATTTTATAAATAAAAAAATGCCTCCGATTTTTAATTATCTTTATTTAATCCTCCTTAGCATTAAGCTTCGTAATTATCCTAATATACCTAATAAATTATTTCGCCGAATTTATTTCGCATATACCAAAAATATATTTTACGATTTCTCCCGCCTTAGTATTTAATAAGGTTTTAACGGATTTTAATTAATTAATTGGCTGGCCCATTATAAAAACGGTATTCGGCGGTTATAAATAAATATTATTTCTAATTGGTAAATTATTAATTATTTGGTCGGGCATGCTTAAATATTTATCCTTATTTTCGAAACCGTTAAAAAGGCTGCTAGGATTATAATTTTATTACGGGTAATCGGACTTTTTATTTTTATTACTTATGGGTTCCGATAAATTACCCTTTAAAGAATCGAACCGATTAATATTTATATTTATGGCGGGATTTTTATTTTGCGCAGCCTTAAATATATTATATATAAATAAATTTAGGTATTTTATAGTAATTATTTATTTTAGGTGTTTAGGCTGGTATAAATATTTTAATTTTTTTGGTATTTTTACGGGGGCGGTAGTTTATTAAGCGGAGGTATAATAAGGTAGGCGAGCCCCTTTATATAAAACTCCTCGATAATTTTATATATTTTGCCGATTTTTATTATATTAAACAAATAATTTTATATAATTATAATAATTATAATTACCGCGAATATTATAATAAGGTTAATATAAACGGGATCGGTTTAAAATTTGGCCAGTTTTAATTATAATAATTCGTATTTAAAGGGATGGTCGAACGGATTATTAATTATTCTACCCGTATTTAATATAATACGGCAGCGGCTTTTATTATTTTTTTCCGAAAATAATATAAAATGGTGTATTAATAAACGGTTATATATTTTTATAATAAAAATATTTATAAGGTCGATATTGCTTAATAATATGGATATAAGGTTTTTAATATAAACTTAATATTCGGCAGGCCGGTCCCAATAAAAATAATATAAATATTTATTATTAATACCGAGCTTGGTAATTATATTCCTGCGTATTATATCCTGCTCGAAAATCCATTAAATAAAGTTTTTATTAGGGTATCGGTTATATATTAAAATAATATTTAGGTTAATTATTATCTTTATTAAAACGGCCCCGCGCCGTATTTTGGTATCGATTTTTTAATTCGCCAGCCTTATTATAATACGTAAACTTTTTGGTATATTAATAATATATTTTTAGGTCCGTACTAATTTTAAGTATTTCAAAGGCGGCCTAAAATATAATTAATAAAGTTTAATAAAAGGATATTTTAATTTATAATTATTTAGGTTTAATAATAAATGCCTACGGGTATTATTTAAACGATAAGAATTATAAGGATTAAAGGGTTAAATCGGGGTATAGGTTAAAAAGTTAATCTTTTTATAAAAATAACCGTACTCAGCCTTTTTATCGATTATTATTTTTTTATTCTCCTTTTATTATTTTTTACCGTCTTTTTTTTTATTTCCCTAATTATATATAATATTATACGTACTTTTCGGGTTTCCAATATTAGGGTTGTTATCGGAAATCCGACCCTTATATAATTTATTATTTATTTATAAGGGTTATTAATATTCCAATAATATCTAATCTGCGCCTTTTTTGGGGTTGGGATTTTCGATAAACAAGTATTGGTATCTTATCCGTTTAGGGTTTATCGCCGGTATATTAAGCATTTTTTTTCCGCAACGCTTATTTATTATTTTATCGCGTGGGCGCGCGCCGGGGGGGTAAGGGGGGACGGACTGGTATTTTAAATACGATTATATTAAGGAAAGGCTGGATAATACAATGGTCGAATTATTATTGGTTATTAACGGTTATTATTAATTATTATACTTCCGAAAGCACGATTTAATTTATAAGTATTTCTTTAAATATAAAGGTGGCGGTAAGGCTGCGGGAGGTAAAAAAAAAAGGGCTAGTTTAAAATGGTGGCCGTGCCGGAAAATAATATTACGTACCTAAAAGTAATTAATAATTAATTAGGATGGTGGACTTATTATTAAATGTGTTTTTAAAATCGGAATAAAAGGAGCCTATAAGGAATAAAATATTGGTGGTATGCTTAAAAATTATAAAATAATTATGGAAAAATTAAGGTGGATTGGGGGTAAAATATATAGCCCGAGTTAAATATTATGGGGATAGGAAAAAAAAAGGATTAATAATCCGTGGCGGTAAAAAATATAACTAATAGATTTATATAATAGATTAAATAATCGGAATTTTATTTAAAGGTAAAGGTTTTATTAAGCTAAACTTATATGCGGATTAAAAGTCCGAGCTAAAATGGTTTATTCGAGCAGGTCGCGGTTAGTATTATTTTAACTTTTAATTATTTTATTTATATATAATTTCCATTTTTACCATTTCGAGTATTTAAGGGTTCGCGAAATAATGCCGGAAAAAATTAATTTATTTTATTATATTTTTATCGTTTTGCTTTATATATTACCCGTTTAACGCACCCTTTTTATACACCCTTTGGTATTATATTTTTATTAATCCTGGTATAAATTATTAAAATAATTTATTAATAATTAATAAAACCGGCGTCGGGTGCTTAAAATTAGTATTAATTGGTCTCGATATATATAAAAGGAAGTATTATTAATAATAATAAATTAAATAATGGTCCAAATAAATATTATACCTATTAGGATAAAGGGAATAAAATAAGTATATATTGCCTTTTTTACCCTCGACCATCCCGGGATTACGCGTTAAATTTTACCATAAATAATAAATTATTAGATTTTTTACCGGTTAATATTTGGAAAAAATATTAAATATATATTATTTTTAATATTTAAACTTTATTATTATAAGGGAATATATTCTTTATAACCTTTTCGGCCTCGTTATCGCGAGCTTATAATTTCCAAATATGGAGGGGTAGGAACCGTTTTAAGTATTAAATTAGATAATATATTTTATTTATAATTTTCTTAAACCATAACGGGGTAAAATGAATATAATACAAAATTGCCTGGAGCCTATAAAGGAATCCATTAATAATTATATTATATATAAAAAAAAGTATAAGGTTTTTATTAAAATTAACCGAATTATTAATATTACCAACCATTTATTGGTATTTATTATCGCGTAAACCTTTATATATAAAAAATGCGTTAAATTTGGGGAGGTTTTCCTTTTATAAGGCCTATTAATACGTAATATAGGTAATTATAGGATTAAGGTATAAAATAATAACCTATTTAGGCCTTTGGTATTTATTATAACCTTCGAAAATTATATTAATAATTTTAATAAGCTCGCAAAGCTTTAGGGAATTTATTATAATACTGCGTATGCCGATAATTAACGGCCGCGGTTCCGGGCTAACCCGCCGTAAATTACGCTTAACGTAATTTTAAAGCATGGGTATAAAAAGGCGCTTTCGATCCGAAACCTCGAGGTATCGAAGGAATTATACGGTAATATATAATATTTACCAAAAAGTTTATTAATATATTTTTTTAATTTTGGCCATTTTGGTTAATAATGGTTGCTAAATAATAAAGTTCCGCATAAATTTTCGACCCTTAATATTAATAAATTATAAAATTTCCATAATGGTCGAACGGGCATTAAATAATTTTTATTTTTCGAGTATAATAGGCTGGGTTTTCGAAATATTTTTAATACCTTAAATTATCGCTTTTTTTTTACCTGCGTGCATTTATATAATATATAAAAATTCCTTTATATTTTTAATTATAAGCCCGAAATTAATTAGGTTCGCGTTTTAAAAGGTATTATTATACCTTTAAAATAAGGATTATATATTTTAAAATTACTTTTAATTTAATATTAAAAGTATCGAAATAATAAGGGTTAAATATTAAAAATTAATAAGGAAGGAAATTAATAAAAATATAAAAACGGGTGGTACCGCGGCTTAATATTATATTTTAATTTAATTCGAGAAATTTCGCATAATATTAAAATATAAATTAACCTGCTTTTAGTACTAATCGAAAGTAATAAAACCGGGGATAAACCACGTGAGAAATAATATTATTATTTCCGGTTCGCTTTTTATTTTGCTTATAATTTATTTTAATTACTGGGTAGGCTTAAGCCTATTATAATATATTTTAAATATTATAATAATAATTATTATTAAGTCCGGGCTTTTAAAGGTAACGGATTATAATGGTAGGAAAATAAGGTTTCCGAAAAAATAAGGCTCGGGTTTTTAAAAAGGGTTAATATTGCCCGATTATAATATGGTATACGTATTATTACCCGTTATATAATATTCTTTTGGCAAATATTAATCGCCTATTTTTATACCTTTATTTATACCTTAATATAAAGGGGCTATTAAAATATATAGGTATTATAAATTAATATACTTTTTTATAAAATAAACCCATTTTATAATAAGATTATTGGTAGGTATTATTAAGGATGGCCCGCTAGGGGTTATTTCGGTTAATATAAAAATAACGGCTTATTAATAATAATATTTAATACCAAATTCTGGCTTAGCGGTATAGCTTATACTTTTTATAAAATTTATAAAAGCGGTTTTGGTATAATGGCGCTTGGAATTATATATACCTTGGCCATTTTAAAATACCTTTATATTTTATTTATTTTATATTACCCAGTATTATATTATTACATACCTTATAATAATAAGTATTTTATTTAATTCGAATTTATTAATTAAATAACCACCGGTATTAACCCCCTTTATATTTTATAATATTTATATATTAAGCATTTGGAAAATATCCGCTATATAGTGCGGCTAAACCTTTATCCGTATCCCCTTAATTATTTAGGCTTTGCCTTTTTTGGTAAAAATTAAAAAAAGCCTTTATATTTATTTCCTGGCTTTATAACGCTGGGTTCGCGTATTATCCTTAACGGTCCTTTTAAGGAGGAGAATTTTAAGGTTTATTAGTTTAATTTTTGGCCCCGGAAAGGGTTTTAATACACCGCATTAGGGCTGGATAATTAGTTTTATTATACTTTATATTAGGAACACCGTGGTGGTAATTTAGGCATTTTAGGAAATAATTAAAATATAAGGATTAATAATAAAGCCCGGTATAATATATTAGGTAATAAATATAAATTCGTAAAAGGCGTATGGCTTATTATAATATATTACCTTAAATTTAAAGGCCAGTATATTTTCGATTAAATAATTAATAAATTAAATAATATAATAATTATACCGGTGGCCGTAAATATTAAGGTAAAATTCTATTACCTATTTATTATTAAAATTTTTAAAAATTTTACGGAGTTATATTAATAATATTTTATAATTAATATAATTGGTGTTTATATTAATTAAAAATATACCTGTTTTTTTATTTCGCCCAAAAATATATAAAGCCGCCCTTTTTAATTTTATATTATAATCCCTATTATTAATCTTAAGGATAATATTAACGGAAGCCAGGACGGAGAACTTTTTAAGGTTTAAAATGGCCGTACCAAAAAATAATGGTTTGGGTTTTTTATTAGGTACATTAATAAAAGCCTCGAAAAATATATTATTTGGTAAAATTAATGTATTTAATTAAAAATAATATATATTAATACGAAATAAATAATTAAGCAAGAAAAGATGGCCGTAAATATTTAATAATATTATAAAAAATAAAGGGAGGAAAAGGGATTAATGCATTATTATTTTATTTATAAAGGGAAAAAAAATTTAATTATTATTATTTTAGCGGTATAGGTAAAATATTAGGCGTTTTTACTTTTATATTTAAAATATTAAATAAAAAATCCATATATTTTATAATTTATTAATAAAAATGGAGAAAAATGAATTTATAAGGTATGGTGTGGAAAAAAATAAAAAATATGGAAAGAATATAATAAAAAATATGTAAATTATTTTTACCCTAAAAAAGCCTAATAGGGAATGTTTGCGGCCTAAAATGTAAGGTAAAGAAAATAAATATAAAAATCGGCTAATATTATACGAGGTACGGGATGGAATATATTAAAAATATCGCATATCGCGCGGCTGGTTAGTAAACCATTATTATATATAAAAAGGCGAAATTAAAGCTGCGTTAGCGTTATATACTAATATAAATAAGTTTATCTTTTAAATAAAACAATTTTAAAAGCAAGGCATAATTATATTATTTTTATCCTTACTTTTTAATAAAAACCTTGGTCTGGTATATACGGATATATATACCTATTTAAAGGCCGTTGGGAAAAGTGCTATTTAAAAATAAAATAAGGTAATACGATTTTATAAAAAATAAGGTAAAAAAGAAAAAAAAAAGATTAAATAATAAGATTAACCGAATGGATGGTTTATTCATTAATTTGGTGGGCAAATAATAATAAGGCTTTATTTTATTGGGTTTTTGGTAATATTAAAGGTGGCAAATTCCGAGGCTATAAGAAATTATAATAAGTATAAAAGCTTCGTATAAAACCTGGGTATATTTTAAGGCTTAGGCTTTTTATTAATATTTTTTTTATATTAGGATTTTTTAAAACTAATAAAATTAGCCTTTTTAGTTTTAATATTAGAGGTATAGGGAGTAATCCTTTTAGTTTAATTAATTTTTTATAAAAATATTTTCCCCGTCGCCTTGGTTTTTACCCTCGGAAGGAAAAAATAAAACAGGTGGTATAAATAAAACGGCGTTTTTATTTATACCAAGGTCGTTAATACTAGTATTATTATTAGGATTAAAAATATAAGGTTAAAAATCGCCTTATTAAATATTAGGGTGGGAAGTATAACCTTTAGGTCCGCCGAAGTTTTTATTATAATAACCCTGCTGGGAGCCAATATCATAAGGGGAGCCAATATTATAAGGGGAGCCAATATTATAAGGGGAGCCAATATCGTAAGGGGAGCCAATATTATAAGGGGAGCCAATATTATAAGGGGAGCCAATATCGTAAGGGAAGCCAATATCGTAAGGGGAACCAATATCATCAATATACGAGTTGCCTATTTTATTTAAAAACTGGGATAAAGGGTTAATATTATTATTATCTTTAATTTATAGTATAATATTATTAATATTATTAATTTAAGCTTGGCCCTAGGCATTTTAGTTTACCTGCGTAATATGGCCTATATTATTAACCTAAACTTAGCCCTGGGAATTATGGTTTACCTTTGTTCCCTTACCCTATATATTAATATTATCCTCCCCGCCCTTATAATATTATCGGCCTATTGGCTAGGGCATTAATATAAAATAAACCGAAATATTTAAAATTTTATCCTTTAAATATTTAATTTGAGGGGTATAAGAAGGTGGGCCTAAAACCCTGGGGCCAAGCTTAATAAAAGGATGGCGTATTCGGTAATAATAAGGGGGAGTAATAAGCTTTATAATATCCTCGATATTATATTCCTATTTAAATTTTTTAAAAATACTGCTGGACCAGCGCTTATTATATATAAAAATAAATTATTAAAATAAATTGGTTCGTCGGTAATATAATATAAATAATTATAAAATAAAACCTAAAGGGAATATAAGTAATAAAATTTATAATAAACCCCTATTAATAAAGGTATAGCCAAAACGTTATATAATTCCGTTAATAATTTTCTAATTAGGCGTAATACCGTTCTCGGAAACCAATATAATTAATAAAAGATTATTTTTTATCTCGTATATCCAGCGTTTACGCTTTATAATAAATCCCTCGGGTAATATTTTAAATATTTTTTCCTTTTTTTTTATATTATATTTAAAATTAATATTAGGCGTTTGGTAAAAAATAATAAAAATATCGATATATATAGGGTTTGGTAATTAATTATAATAAGTAATAAATAATGAAAAAATGCTTGGTTAAGGGTTAAGGGTTTGCGGGAAGGGAGAAAAATAAAAAAAAAGAATAAATTAGGCTACCGCTTAAGATTTTACGGCCAGGGTAAGTATAAAATTAATTACGGTCGAGTGTTTTTTTACCGAATTAACGGGGCGGGGTTTTAAATTAATAATATTAATATTATAATTTAATATTATAATTTAATATTATAGTATAAATATTAGGAAATATAATATATATAAAACGTATAATGGCTCCCTTATAAATAATAAGAGTTGGTAATGTAAAAAAGGGAAGTTAACCTAAAGATTAAAATTAATATAAAGGCCAAATGGGCGGAAGGTATTGGAAAATAAATTTATAAGGGATTTTCCGGCTGGTAAAAAAGGGTAAGATAAGGTTAAGGGATAAAATAATAGGTTTAAAAATATACCTGGGAATAAGGGACCTTATATATAAATTATTTATTATTAAAAAAATAATTAATTAAAACTCGGAGTAATTTAAGGTGGGGAAAAATAAAAATCCGTTATAATAAATATTACGGTATAATATAAAGAAAATGCGGGACCTAAAAGCGTAAAGGAAAATATGACGGCCTTATAAATATTAAAAAATAAAATAATATTTATATTTTAAATTATTTTGCCTTTTTATAATCGAGGGAAATCTTTTTGGTAATATATCTTATTTATTTATTTGCCCGAATAATTAATATTTTCCGTTTGCCCTCGTAGATAATATTTCCGCCGCCAATATTATTTCCGCCTATTATTAACCTTATCTCCATACTCCTATTTTAAAAAACCAGAACAGCCTTATTAAATCCTTAATATATTACCATATTAATTATGGTTTTCTTTTAAATTATTTCCTAAAGCGTTTTTATAATATTAATAAAGGACTTTTGGTGAATTTCCCAAAGTATTCCGATAATATACCGAACCCCGGTTAATTGGTAAGCATTAATAAAATGGGTTTATTTATAAGCGAGTTTCTCCGCCTTAATTAAACCGGTGGAAAAAGCGGAGAATTAAGCAAAAAACGGGCCATTTTTTTTAAAATTTATAATTTTATAAATTTGCCACGGTTAATGGATTAGTGTGCCAATCCTTAAGGAGCAAGCTGCTTTAGGAAAACTCCAAGGAATCCGACCCCCTATAATTAATAAAATGGAATATGTTATAAATATATAGGTGGGATAAAACGTTTACTTAGCGGTATAACGGTTTAATCGGTTTAAATTAAAGCGACGGGGAGAGGTTTTCGAAAACCGCCACTTTATCCGCCGCAAACGGTAGTCCCGATTACCCCAACGTTTTATTTATATTAATTAAAATGATATATTAAAATCCAACTTTTATAAAGGCTTAAATATTACATCGGAGGCCATGCAATAGGGCCTTAATAAACGAGTTATAAAATAATATAATTATATTAAGCATTATTTTAATAAACCCCTTAATATATCGTTATACGGCCCAAAGCATTAAATTATTAAATAATCCCGTAAGGATTTATTATATATAAAGCCAATTATTATCCGAATGGATTTATAAAACGCCCAATATTATTAAATAAGGGTATATAATAATATACCATAACCCCTTTAAATTAAAAAATTATATTAATTTTAGGTATTAAATAAACCTTAAAAAATTTTCGCCGGACGATTTAATTTATTTTTTACCAGATTAATTATAAGGCAAAAATGCGAGCGGTATTTCGGGCTTGGCGAATACGGATAAATAGGGGAGGAGTTTAATAAGCCTAGCCTTTTTTATTAAATAATAATACACGATTAAAATCGTTTAATAAGCCCTTTTAATGGGATTATATACCGAGCTAATTTTAAAGATTATTTAGCCTATTAATTTATTCGGGGTGGTTTTAAACGGTAATATTTACCGCTATATTAACCATTTAAACGGCGCGGTTTAAATTATTTATTAAGCCCGTCCGTTTATATCGGCTAAATATTTTACTCCCCAAATAATTTAACCTTTTTGCCCAATAATCGTAATCGTTTAGCGTACTAAAAACCACCACCTTTGTATTTTTAATCTCCCCTTTTTCTAATATACTTTTTAATATTACGATAAGCTTTTCCGAAAAAAAAATTAATAATATTACCGTATTATTTCTCCTCCCGCATATCTTAAATATATACCAAATAATACTTTTAATTATCCGCTCCATATTTTTACCATTTACCAAGGATTCCGTCCCCCTAAATTTTAAAAAAATTAAATAAAATAAAATTATATTTTCCCTTTTTAAATTATTTACCCCTTTAATTTAAATATAAAATTGGCCAATATATTATAATAAAAACTATAGGCAATTTTTAAAATATATATAATAAAAGATCACCTTTTTTATAAACCTATTCCGTAAACCTTATTTTATACGTATAATATAATTAATATTCTCCTTATAACCCGTAAAAATAATAATAATTTTACGCGTAATACCTAATGCGCGCTCGGGGAGATTAATAACCTTATATCCTATTTGGCCTTTATATTTGGCGATAAGGTATAAGGTTAAATATTTAATAAAATCGGGGGCGAAAAGGAACCCCATATTATAAAAAATCCGCCCGACCTTAGGCGCTATTATAGGCTTTTTTATGCCTGGCGGGCCTTTAAAAATAAAAGTAAACGGGATATATGGCCGCGGATAAATATTATAAAGCCGTATACCGTTTACGGTCGGCTGGTAATTTTCGAATTATTTAAAAATATATTCGGATTCGAAAATACCCTTAAAAAGTATTCGATTATTTTTACTGGCGCGTAAATATTTATAATTATTAATATTAAAGTTTTAAGCCTAAAAAATAATATTTCCCGTCCTTTTGAATACGGGCACCGTTAAAATTCTTTTTTAATAAAAAATCTTCGATAAAAATGGGCGTGGTTTTAATAAGGGTAGGCAAGTATTAATAAAAATGGGCGTGGCCTTAATAAGGGTAGGCAAGTATTAATAAAAATAGGAATAACCTCGATGGCCTTAATAAGGGTGGGCAAGCGTAAATAAAAATAAGCGTGGCCTTAATAAGGGTAGGCAAATATTAATAAAAATAGGCGTGGCCTCGATAAGGGTGGGCAAGTATTAATAAAAATAGGCATAATTTCGATAAAGGTGGGCGAGTATTAATAAAAATAAGCGTGGCCTTAATAAGGGTAGGCAAGTATCGATAAAAATAAGCGTGGTTTTAATAAGGGTGGGCAAATATTAATAAAAATAGGCGTGGCCTTAATAAGGGTAGGTAAATATTAATAAAAATGGAAATGGCCTTAATAGCCTTAATAAGGGTGGGCAAGCGTAAATAAAAGTGGGCGTGATTTCGATAAGAATAGGCGAGTATTAATAAAAATAGGCGTGGCTTTAATAAGGGTGGGCGAGTATTAATAAAAATGGGCGTGGCCTTAATAAAGGTGGGCAAGTATTAATAAAAATAAGCGTGGCCTCGATAAGAATAAATAAGTATCGATAAAAGTGGGCGTGGCCTCGATGGGGGTAGGCAAGTATCGATAGAAGTGGGCGTGGCCTTAATGGCCTTAATAAGTGGGTAAGCGCCGATAAAAATAAGCGTGGCCTTAATAAGGGTGGGTATTTATACATTAATAATAATAGCTTTTTATTTATACGTATAAAAGCTTTTTAATGGTAATAATAGCTTTTTGTTTATATATTAATAATAATAGTTTTTTATTTATGCGTATAATAGCTTTTTGGTGGCGATGGTAGCTTTTTGTTTATACATTAATAATAATAATTTTTTATTTATGCGTATAATAGCTTTTTACTGGCAATAACAGCTTTTTGGTTATATATTAATAATAACAGCTTTTTATTTATGCGTATAAAAGCTTTTTACTGGCAATAATAACCTGGCGATAATAGTTTTTTACTGGCGATAATAGCTTTTTACTGGCAATAATAGCTTTTTATTTATGCGTATAATAGCTTTTTGCTGGCAATGGCAGCTTTTTGGCTATGCATTAACGATAACAGCTTTTTATTTATGCGTATAAAAGCTTTTTACTGGCAATAATAGTCTGGCGATAACAGCTTTTTACTGGCGATAACAGCTTTTTGTTTATACGTATAATAGCTTTTTGCTGGCGATAACAGCTTTTTACTGGCAATAATAGTTTTTTATTTATACATTAACAATAATAACTTTTTATCTATGCGTATAATAGTTTTTGGATAGTAATAACAGCTTTTTATTTATGCGTGTAATAGTTTTTTATTTATGCATATAATAACTTTTTACTGGCGATAATAGTTTTTTATTTATATATTAACGATAACAGTTTTTTGTTTATATGTATAAGAGCTTTTTGCTGGCAATAATAACTTTTTATAACGATAATAGTTTTTTATCTATACGTATAACAGCTTTTTATCTATACGTATAACAGCTTTTTATCTATGCGCAAGAGAGCTTTTTTTATCCAATCAACAATAAGAATTCTATCATCAAGGTTTATTATCGCAGGGATTATTTTCAAATTACCATTAATGACAGCAGGGGTTTTTCCCATACAAAATCGCGATTTTGGGCTTCTGTACGCAAAGTCTTATACTATAGGGATTATATTATTATAAATTATAATACAATAATCCCTAATAATATTTAAATTAAATAAAGGATTAAATATTAAAGGCTTAAGGTTTTGGAAAAATAAAAGATTAATTTTAAAATATTAATAAAAATATATGGATTTTTGGCAAATTATATAATATAATGCGCAATAGGTTTAATAATCTCGCTATATGGTCGGTATTTAAAACCAACCTATTTAATTTATTAAAACTTTAATTATTTATTTAAAAATGGTAATACTTTAAAAAATATATAATTATGCTATATAATTATATTCCTAAATAAGGATATAATATTTAAGGGAAAATATAATATATTAAATAATAATTATATTTTTATCATTAAATTTTTACCGCTATGCGTTATTATCCATTTAAAAATCCCATAAGTTCCGGCGGTTCTTTTAACTTTTTATATAATCCTATACAGGCTTATTTTAGGGCTTTAAATTAATTATTTAAATAATTACGCCGGCCGGAGATTTATAATTTAAATTTAATTTAAAATACCTCCGGTATTATTATAATAAATTTTAAATATAAAATAATAAATATAATTAAAATAGGACAAATAAAATATAAATTATAATCGAAACAGAGTTATTAAATTAATAATTTATTTATTTTTATTTATTTTATTTAGGCAGATGGGGTATGGTGCGTATAACGGGTATATAATTATTGAAATTATATATTAATATGGTTGGTTATATATTTAACCGGCCCCCAATATTTTCGCCCGTTTATAATTCCGTTTATAATAAACTTTAAAAATAAGAAAATAAACGCAAGAAATATAGTAAAAATAAAATAAATTATATAATGGAAAGATAATTATTTAAATAATCTTTTATATAATTTTATATAATTTTATTAATTTTATTAATTTTATTAAGGTAAATACGGCCTAATACGTATGGCAGGTATATATTTATTAATACTATATAATAATATTTTTAAATATATAATAAACCAGCCTTTAATTATTTACCCGCCTTATATTTTTCGCCGCTTAATTCTATCCGTACTAAATTTTATAAATATTATATATAATATAAATAAAAGCGTAAAAATATAAAAAAGTTTATTATAAAAAATTAATATTATAAATAATATTTTTTCGATTTTTATTTTATTTTTTTTTATTTAAGCGAATACGGCCTAATATATATGGCAGGTATATAATTATTAAAAATTATATAATATTATAATAAATTATATAATTAACCCGCCCTTATTATTTTTCTCCCGTATAATTCCGTTTATAATAAATTTTAAAAATAAAATTAAAACTTTAAATAAAATGGTAAAAAAACAGTATTAAGTGTTTACTTTTTATATAATATTATTATTAATTTTTTTATTTTTTTTCTTAAGAATAGGTATATAAAAATAATAAAAGATTTTTTTATTTATAGGCGTATATTTATATAAGGATTTACTTTTGGTATTTTATAAAAATAATAATAATATTCTTTTTTATAATATTTATTACCTTAATATAAGGTGTTTATTTTTTATTAATAATAGAAATAAAATGCCTATATTTATTTTTAATAATAAAAATAAAATAAAATATATAATGGAAAGATTATTATTTAAATATTATTTTATTAAATTATTTTTATTTTTATTACCTTTATTAAGGCGGATACGGTTTTATATATATAATAGGTATATATTTATTAAAAGCCATATAATAATATAATAAATTATAAAATTAACCGGCCCTTAAATTTTTTCCCGTTTTATTATTCCGGCCACGATTAATTTGAAATATAAAGTAAAAAACGTAATTAAAATGGCCAAAATAAAATACAGTTTATAATTAAAAAATAATTATTTAAATAATATTATATTTTTTTTATTAATAAATTTATTCCGGCCAATATAGCCTGGATAAAATATATTTAATAAAAATTATATAATAATATAATTAAGCTTATAATTAATACGCCCCTAAAATCTTCCCCACCTTATAATTAAGTTTATAAAATTTCTTAAAAATTAAATTAAAAAGGAAAATTAAATTATAAAATTAAAGAAATCTTTTTTTAATATTATAAAGCTTTTAATACACCTTTTTATAAACATTATTTAATTTTATTAAATTTATTACGGTAAATACGGGTAATTATGTATTAATAAAAAATATATGTATATTAATAAATATTTTATTATTAATCGTATAAGGCTTAAACCATATAGGAAAATAATATTAAATATATATATAAAATTTAATAATATTATTTTTCGCATAATAAAAAAGGACTTTAAAATATTGGTTTTTTAAACTAATTCCCTACTATAAATTTTAATAATCCCTTACGGGTTTAATAATATTAAAAAATAAATACTTTACGCGCTTATATTTATTATATATTCCTAATAAATTATTAAAAAAAGAACTTACCTTTTTAATATAATTCCATTTTTTAAATTATTATTTATTTCCCATTTATAAATCTTAAAATTTTTTTACGTATTTATTAATTTTAAAAAAATAAAAATTTGGTTTACTTATATTTATTTTATATTTTAAATAAATATATTTATAACCGGTATAATTAATATTTAAAATAAGTATTAAAAATGGATAAAATTAAATTTAAAATATAATATTAATAATATAAAATTTATTATAGGGATATTAAATAATTAAAATAATAAAAAGATAAAAATAATTAAATATTAATATAAGGTGAATATAATATTCGTATAGGGAAAATAAAAGGTTAATATTAAACGGTTATATGTTTAATATAAGGGAATAATAAAATTAAAAAAGGGATAATAAAAAGATTAATATAAGGGATTTAAATAATTAATATGGGAAAATTATAAAATTAATATAAAAAGAATAAAATATTAATATAGGGGAATTAAAAGATTATTATAATAAATATATAAGGTTAATATAGGGAAATTATAAGGTTTGTATAAGGGAGTTTAAGGATTAATATAAGTAAAGTATAAGGGTTATATAAGGAATTTATAAGGTTATTATAAGGGGATAATAAGACCGGTATAAAAAATATAAAAGGTATATATTAATAAAGTATAAGGTTAATATAGGGGGGATTATAAGGCCGGTATAGGTAATATATAAGGTTAATTTAAGGGGGTTATAAGATTATAATGGGTAAATTAAAAGGGTAATATAAAAAGGGAAAAGGGTTAATATAAGGAATATATAATACCGGTATAGGGAAATTATAAGAATATTATAAGGAGTATAAAGGGTAATTATAAAAAACGTATAAGATTAATACGGGAATATTATAAGGGTATAATAAGGGAATTAAAGGATTAATATAAAAAAGGAATAAGGCCGGTACGGGAATATTATAAGGCCAGTATAAATAAAATAAAGGATTAATACGGGGAAATAATAAGGCTAATATAAGGAATTAATAAGGCCGGTACGGGAATATTATAAGGCCAGTATAAATAAGGTAAAAGGTTAATACGGGGATATTATAAGGGCGGTATAAAAAGGGTAAAGGGTTAATATATAAATATTATAAGATTAATATAAGGAAGAAATAAGACCGGTATAGGGTTATTATAAGATTACTATAAGGGAATTATAAGGCTAGTACGGGGGAGATATAAGGTTATAATAAAAAATATATAAGGTCGGTACGGGGTGGTTATAAGGTTAATACGGAAAGATTATAAGGTTAATACGAAAAAGGGATAAGATTAATACGGGGTGGTTATAAAATTAATACGGGGAGGTTATAAGATTAATACGGAAAGGGGATAAGATTAATACGGGGGGGTTATAAGATTAATACGGGGAACGAATAAGGCCAGTACGGGGGGGTTATAAAATTAATACGGGGAACGAAAAAGGCCAGTACGGGGAAGATATAAGATTATAATAAAAAATATATAAGGTCGGTACGGGGGGGTTATAAGATTAATACGGGGAACGAATAAGGCCAGTACGGTAGGGTTATAAAATTAATACGGGGAATAAATAAGGCCAGTACGGGGGAGATATAAAATTATAATAAAAAATATATAAGGTCGGTACGGGGGGGTTATAAGATTAATACGGGGAATGAATAAGGTTAATACGGGGGGGTTATAAGATTAATACGGGGAACGAATAAAACCAGTACGGGAGAGATATAAGGTTATAATAAAAAATATATAAGGTCGGTACGGGGGGGTTATAAAATTAATACGGGGAATAAATAAGGCCAGTACGGGGGAGATATAAGGTTATAATAAAAAATATATAAGGTTAATATAGGGTGGTTATAAGATTAATACGGGGAGGTTATAAGATTAATACGGAAAGGGGATAAGGTTAATACGGGGGGGTTATAAGATTAATACGGGGAACGAATAAGGCTAGTACGGGGGAAATATAAGGTTATAATAAAAAATATATAAGGTTGGTACGGGAAGGTTATAAGATTAATACGGGAAGGGAATAAAATTAATACGGGGAGATTATAAGGTTAATATAGGGAATAAATAAGGCTAATACGGGGGAAATATAAGGTTATAATAAAAAATATATAAGCTTGGTACGGGAAGGTTATAAGATTAGTACGGGAAGGGGATAAGGTTAATACGGGGAGATTATAAAATTAAAATAGGAAACGAATAAGGTTAATACGGGGGAGATATAAAATTATAATAAAAAATATATAAGGTTGGTACGGGGAGATTATAAGGTTAATACGGGAAGGGGATAAAATTAATATAAAAAGATTATAAGATTAATATAGGGAACGAATAAGGCTAGTATAAGGGAGATATAAGGTTATAATAAAAGATATATAAGGTTAGTACGGGGAGGTTATAAAATTAATACGGGGAGGGGATAAGGTTAATACGGGGAGGTTATAAAATTAATATAAGGAATAAATAAGGCCAGTACGGGGGAAATATAAGGTTATAATAAAAAATATATAAGGTTGGTACGGAAAGGTTATAAGGTTAATACGGGGAGGGGATAAAATTAGTACGGGGAGGGAATAAGATTAGTACGGAAAGATTATAAGGTTAATACGGGGAGGTTATAAGATTAATACGGGGACGTTATAAGGTTAATATAGAGAGATTATAAAAATTATATAAAGGAGGTATAAAATTATAATAAATAATATAAAAGGTCGGTACGGGAATATTATAAGATTAGTATAAAAAAGTTTCAAATTTAATATAAGGAAATTATAAAATTATAATAAAAAACGTATAATATAAATAGGGAAAAATAATAATATTAATATACGGGAATTATAAGATTAATATAAGAAATATATAAGGTTAAAATATAAAAAGTATAAGGGTTAATATAAAAAAATTATAAAATTATTAAAAGGAAAAAAAAAAATTATTATAGGAAAATTATAAAATTAATATATAATATAATAGGGAATAGGTTTAATAACCTTATTATATGATTAATATTTAAAATTAAATTATTTTATTTGGTTAAACCTTTAATTACCTATTTAAAAGTGGTAATATTTTATAAAATATAAAATAATCCTATATAAGATTATTCCTAAATAATGGTATAATTTTTAAGGTAAAATATAATATATTAAATAATAATTATATTTTTATAATTATATTTTTACCGTTATAATTTATTATTAAGCTTATACCAAAAACCTATGCCCGGCGTAATTATTTAAATAATTAATTTAAAACCTTAAAATAAACCTATACGGGATTATATAATAAGCCAAAAGGATCCCTAGAATTTATGGGATATTTGGGACGATAATAAACCATAATATTAAAAATATAATTATAAAAATATAATTATTATTTAATATATTATATTTTCCCTTAAATATTATATTATTATAACGGGAAATAAGTTTAATAATTTTATTATATGCTTGGTATTTAAAACTAAGCTGTTTGGTTTGCTTAAACCTCCAGTTGCCTATTTAAAAGCGGCAATACTTTAATAAATATGGAATAATCCTATAAAGGATTATTTTTAAGCGATAATATAATATTTAGGGGAAAATATAATATATTAAATAATAATTATATTTTTATAACCAAATTTTTGCCGCCATGGTTTATTACCCTCCCAAAAGTCCCATAAATCCCGGGGGTCCTCCTGGCTTTTTATATAATCCTATACAGGATTATTTTAGGGCTTTAAATTAATTATTTAAATAATTGCGCCGGGCGCCGGTTTTTAATATAAATATAACGGGAAATACCTTTGGTACCGCTATATTTTACCAACCTATAATAAAAAACCGCGCCCCGCGGTCCGAAAAACTTTAAGAAAAATTTCCTGGTTTTTACCAATATCGCCGGTTTATCCGCTTCCTTACCCTTTATATATTATTAATTATTTTTTTATAATAATTACGGGTTCCCTTTTTTATTTTATTATAATTAAATAAAACTGTATAGCTTTATTTTTATAAATTTTATTACGCCCTAACCTTTATTTTCCCCGGAGGGTTTATTTTAATTAATAATATATAAACTTTACTTTAAATAATTTATAAAATAAAAAATAAAATACTTATCCCCCCTTTTTATACAGCCAAAAACCAATCGGGCTTAAAAACCCATTTTAATTTTCTTAAATCGGCGGCGCTGGCCATACTTAATATTATAGGCCGTATTTTTTATTTTAACCGCCTCCCTTTTTCGAGCTTTCTTTCTTTCCTTCTCCTCCGCAGCCTTTCGCTTAATATTTCTTTTAATAATAACCTACCCTGGGAAATTCTGGGTATAAATAGGCTATATATTAAATCCGGGACTGGATAAATGGTATTAAACGAAATAGAATTTAAGGTCCTCCGACCGGTAGGCTTTCCTTTTTACCAAAAAACGGTATAAATATTCATTAATAATCTTTTTTTTAAATATTTCGAAATTATTATTTACCTTAATATTAAAATACGGCCTATATTGCCCTTTATATATTTACCAGCGTTAATTAATATACAAGGGAAATTAGGGTTATAGCGATTATTTAGGGGTAGGAGCCGCGTATAAGAAAAATAAGGTTATTTTTAAGGGTAGGAATAAAAATAATGATTAATAATTAACGGGGGATATATGTATAATAAAGCGTATAAAGGGCGAAAAAAAAAGGGAAAGGGTGGGTAATGGTAATTTAAATAATTTTAACAAATTAGACTTTTATCCCGGTAATATATATTTTCCCCTAAAAAATTCACGAGGGCGTTTATTGCCCCCTTTTTTTTCCGAGGTCGCCTGGCTCCTTCGCCTTCGCCCGCTAGGCCGTAAGGCCGCATCGATCGGGTGCTTTAAAACCTAACCACTAATTTTAACGGCTTTGCTCGGCTCCCTTTATTCCCCCTATTACCTTATACTTTTTATTAGTTTAGCCTTATATAATAAACCAGCCCGGGCTTTTTCTCCTAAGGTTTATTTAAAAAATCCTTTTTTACCTTTTCCTTTAATTTAATCCCATTAAATTAACCACCCTAGCGCACGGTTATGGTTTTTAAAATTAAAATACCTTTTAAAGATAATACCGTTTAGGCCTTTTAATTTAATATTTTTCAGCCGAAATTATTCTCAAGCCTTATTAAAAGGACCCGGTTTAAGCCGGTTTTTAATTTTATTTATAAGGTTTATTCCACCTTTGCACCCTTTCCATTTTTATTTCCTAAGGCTAAGCAGGATTAATTATCGTTGCTTTTTTAAAATATCCTTTATTATTTCCAATTTGGCCTATTTAGGGACCCTTCTTTAAATTATATTTATATGGCCATATATATTAACCTGGATATGTTTAAAACCCTTTTTAAAATTACCAGCCTGGCCCCTATATTACGTAGGAGGGTTAATCGGCCTATTATTATTTCCATCCTATATAAAGGTTTTTTGGGGTAAATTATGGGTGGTTTATATTCCTTCCTTTACTTTTATTATTGGTAAGTATTGGCCGTATAATTTAAAAATATGGTGAATAAAAACCCTTATAAATATTATACCTTTGGGTGGGCGAGTTATTTTTAGGGCTGAAAGCCTAATATTTTCGTTTATTATATATTCCCCTTTTTCGAATATATTTCCGTTCCTGGATATACCGGGAATAGGTGTGGTAATTACCTTTGGTTTGGTAAGGTTTATATAACCGAAAATAAAGGCCTTAAGAAATATATATTGGCTTCGGACTCCGATCCTCCTTATAATGGTTATACCCCTTATAAAAAATTCCGTATTAAGAAATTATTTAGCGATATAATATGGGAGTAAAATATTAAGTATTAGGAAAATTATTTCGAAATTATTTTCGGCGGCCCTAATCTTTTAAAGGTTATAAATATTTTAAATTTGGGGGTTAAAAATATTCCCGGCTTAACCAGGCCTTTTATATAAACGGTATAAGGGTTTAATTTTTTTAGCGCTTATAATTAAGGGGGTGGCCGAGGTAAAGCTCCTAAAAAAAATAACGGTAATGGCGCGGCGGCCTTTTAGGCTTCTGCTTATTACGAGGGTTTACGCTTTCGCAAGGAATAAGGGATATTATAAAATTTTTAAAATTAAACCATAATATTTTTGTCCCGCGATTAATCCTTTTGTTATTACCAGAATAAAAATTATATTGTACAAAATTATCCAATGGCGTCCTTTAATATAAAAAATTAAATTTTCCCATAAAGGAATTTTTACTTTTATATATAGCCCTTTAAATAGGGATCCCGCCTTTTCTTTTCCGTAAATTAAATAAATAAATTAAAACTTAAACGGGTGATCTTCTCCTAAAATTAGGAAATTATTTTTAATTACCATTTATAAATGGTTTAAAATAAGGCCATTCGGTATAATATAAAAACGGAAAAAAAAAAGCGTAAGGATATTTCTTTTCAAATTTTTAAATAAAGGGATATGGTTTTTTTTTTATATATATGTATACACCTCGGGTTATTAACGAAGCTTTAGGTATGTGGTTTTTGCTGGGTCCTTTTATAATATTTGGTTTTAAATTGGTTGGGGGCTTATTATTATATAAGGGAGGGAATATAAAAAAAGGAGGAATTTTTTTTTATATAATAATTCCTTTAAAGGTCTTGTAATACTGTATAGCTTTATTCCTCCATAAAAGGAATATTACCGAATTTTTCCGTACCTATTATCGGGATTTAAAATTATACTTTTTTTATTATTTTTAAAAAAGGTACTTTCCCCGATTCCCGCTTTTTATTTTTTAATTCTTCTATATTACGTGATTTCTTTGGCCGTAATATTATAATAATACGTTCGGCTAAATCGTCTTTTTCCTTTTAATTATTACCATAAAATATTACCGTTCGGTCTTAATCCTTATTTAAACTTTTTAATATATTATCCCTAATATGGCCTTTTAAATTATCCTCCTTTTTATTTAATCCTATACAATCCTCTCCTAATTTATTATTCCATTTTAAATAAGGTTCCTATTTTTTCCAGGTATTATTATTAATTCCTGCCGGCTTATTTTACCATCCGTTTTTTTAAACAAATTTCTTAACCTTATTATTCCTAATTATATATTAAAAGGAAAGGCTTTCTTTATAGGGTTTCCTAAACTATACCATTCTTCCTTTATTCGAAAGCTTATAAATAATATAAGGTTTTATTCATCGAGGGTTTTACTTATCCTTTATACTTTTAACTCCCATAATTAATATTCATTATAATATTAAATCCCCTTTTTCCAATAGAATCTTCCTTATTTTCCCGCTATTCTTTTTATCCATATATTTGGCCTTGGCTTTTTTATTCCGTTATAAAATTCGGGCTGCCTTTACCAAGTTTATTTCTTTCCGTTTTATTGCCCGGCTCCTTTCCGCCAAAAAATCCGCGTACGGTATATTACCTTTTTAATTAATTATTTTCCAGGTAGGGAGCGCCATTTTAATAAGGGTAATTATTTTTTAACCGTATAATAATACGTATGGGGAAAATCCTATAATTTGGTTTATTATAATTTTTAATATTATTAATATTTCTGGGTATACGTTAACCCAATTGCCGTTTAATTTTAATAACGCGTCCCTGGTGTTTAAATGGTGGTGTTTTATTCCCCCTTACGATTATAAATTATACGCCAATACCGTAATCTTGGCCAGGCCTATTTACTTTATAAACTTATTTAAAAACCCTCGGTTCTCCGGTCCTTCATTAATTACCAGTTTCCCATATATCCCATGCTTATAAATTATATTTTATTAAACGAAATTGGCCATTTACCCTGCGGTGGCTTTTTATAATGGTCGCCCTTTAATTTATCCTGTTAAATTATATTTGGCCTATATAATGCAAATATACCCTTTTTTTAATGGTATTTAAAAAATATCGAGTAAAACCTTAAAAAAGGGGGTTAAAATAAGGTTAGAAATCTTTAGCGGTATTTTAGGCCTTTAAGGGTTTTATTTTTGGTAGGTTAGGCAGGTTCTTAATACCTCCTGCACCTGTTTTTATTATTCTTTTTAATAATAACGCTAAGCGATAAAGCTAAATATAATATTCCGTCCTTTATACCTTTTATAAATATAATTACTTTAAATAATATATTTCCGGGTTTAATTATTATCGACCATTAATTATAATTATAATTTACCCATTAAGGTTTTGGGCCAAAACTTTTGGTCCCTTATTAGGTAATTTAAAGCCTTCCTTTTTTAACGGAGGAATAATTTATAAAAAATATCGCTCGGTTTTTTTAAAGTAATAAGGAAATACGCTATTTTTCGGGATTTATTACTTTATATTTTTCCTCCTAAAATCTTAATATCCCTCCAGTTTTATATAGCCCTAAATACGTATAATTATATATTAATAAAATTTTCGATATTTTCCTTTAATTTATTATTTTCCTTGTTTAAGGGTTCTGGGGGCTTTTATAATAATACGTTTATTATAGCGTTTTTGCTTTTTAATATATATTTTATATTAAAATCGAATTACCGTATTTATATAATCCATTTAATAATAAGTGCTTTGGATAGGTTAATAATATTATTATTAAATTAATATATTATATTAACCGTATTTATTTTAAGGGTAAAATACGCGCCGTATAGGTAGTTCCGTAATCGCTTTAAAACCATAAATAGCCTTTTATATTCCAGCTTGGCCGAATAATATATTCCTTCGGCTTTTTTTTAATAACCGGACTTATATCTCGCCATTAGGACCTTCCCTTTTCTTTTTTGGCCGATCTATACCCCCTATCCGGTTTTTAATATATTTGCTTTAATAATAATACGCCTTACCTTTGGGGAATAATTAATTTTAATTAAAACTGGGGGTAATATTAAGGTTTATTTAAGGATCTCCGTTATTCTTATGTGCTTTTCCTTCCAAATAAATTACGCCCCTATACGGGTAAGTTCGTATAGGGGTTTTATAATATAAATAAAATCCTTAATAAATATTCGGTAAAAAACCACCATATTAATAAATCTTTTAATATCCGATATATTTTTAAAAACCGTCCATTTTTTAATTTTAATAACCTTGGCCTATTTAGGATTACGGCCATTCGTTTTATATATAAAACCTATTATTACGGTTAATTTCTGGTACCATTTAAATTTAATTATAAAAATCGTGGTTCCGGCCAGTTTATTTTGTAATAATATTTAATCCAAATTCCTAATATATTCGGCCATATATTACCGTACACCTGGGTAAATTTCTCGCCTATCGTATATAATAATAGAACCTTTAACCGTAATATTATTAATAAATAATTTATATATTATTGGAATAAAACCTAGGAAAATAATAAAAATAATCCTATAAAATTAAGTAATATTATTCGTTCCTCCTTACGGAAGCGTGATTATTTTAAAAAGGCCGGCGAATATTATAAAGGTAATAAAATCTCGGGATTTTGGATTAAGCATTACCTGGTTATATTCGGAGTAGAAATCCAGGAGTAAAATAAGCTGGTAATAGGTTATATTTTTTATAAACTTATCGGTAATTAAAGGTATAAAAGTATTACGAATTATAACCGAATTAAGCCTTTTTATTAAATTAATTAAGCGGTATTTCCTATTTCTTTTTTAATTAAAAACCAGGGATTACGGTACGCCGTTTAGTTTGGCTTAATTATCCCCTTTTTTTTTCACTCCTTAAGTATTTCGATTATTACCGTTATTAATACCTTAGGGATAGGAATACTTTTAACCTGCCACCCTGTATAAAGTACCGTATTAATCTTTTAGGGAGGGGTTATATTAAGGTTAATTTTACCTAAATATTCCCAAAACCATACCAATGCTTATTTTTTATTTATAAGTATATTTATAAATATCCTTTATTTTTCCCCTTATAATTCCCCGAGGGATTTTAATATTTTATTCCTTTTTTCCAATATAAGCCTGGTACCATTGCACCCTGCCTTATATAATTATAAGTAAATATATTTATTTTATTTAATATTATTACGATCTTTTTCCGATGGTTTATTCTTTTCCCATTTTTTCTTATACTAATCCGGGTTTACGGGGGCCGTTTTATACCTTATTTAAACATCCACGGGCTTTATTTTATCCGCCATACGCTTATATATAATAAAAATATTAATAATATTAATATTATTCCACCCTTAAAAATACTTTATAAAATTAAAAACCATAAAACCCCTTAAGCTTAATTTTTATTTCCTTTAGTTTTTCCTTTAACCGTTTATTATCCTGCTTTAATTCCCTAATTTCGGCCTTTATATTATTAATTTTGGCCTCGAGGCCGGTTATACGAATCTTTATAAAATTTAACTGGCTTTTTTCCTCTAAACTAGCCTTACCAGCCGTGCGTTTTCTTTTTCTTATTAATAAAAAAATACCAAAAACGGGCTCGATATTATTATTATTATTATCGTTATTTATACTGGTAAAAGGGTTATTTCCTCCACCATTTTATATCCCTAATACCGTACCCTAAATAATATTATTATATAATTTTATATTATTGGGGTCGGCTTCCCAGGCGTTATTTTAAAGGGTCCTTTAAATGTATTATTATATACGCCTTAAATAACCTATTATAATGGTATTACACCCCTTATAAAACGTATACTTTTTTATATTTACGCAATTAATATACTTAATAGCCCGTTTATTATTTATAATTTATTAATTATGAAAAACCCGGCCCGGCTCGTTTTTATAAGTCTTGGTAATCGCAAAACAGCGAGCGTATGGCGCCGCGAAAAGGCGACCGGTAATTAAAACACGTTTTTATTTTACGGTAAAAGCCCTAGGAAAACCACAATCCTTTTTTTTAAAAACCTAGGGTAAAAGAAATTAACCTATAAAATTATCCAAGTATATTTATAAAAATATTTATAATTTTAATCTTTTTACGTTTTAAAAAGGCAATACGGTATTAAGCACCGCGATATTTTAATCCCTTTTTTTTATTATTTAAACTTTTTCCTAAAAACGGTATCGGAGGGGGAATAAACTGCTCGAATAACCGGCCATAAGGTATATCGGAAAAATTACGCTAAAAAAAAACGGGAGGCTGGGAATTGGCCAACGGAAAAGTATTATTTTTCTTATTAATAATAAAAATAGGGGCAAACTTATTGGTTTATTTAACCTAATTTTAGGATCGTTAATATATTTTTACCAGATTAGGAGCAAAAAAAGGCCAAATGGATTAATAAGGAATTGGAAAATATTATTTATATTTTTAATTATTATATTATTATTAAAATAAGTTACCGGTATAAAAAAGTATTATAAAATATTTAAAAAAACGGAAGGTAATATTAATTATTATGGTGGTTAATTAAAAAATAAATGGTTTAGGTTTAAAATAAAATTATAAAGAAAAATATATTAATAATAAAGGTGGGTAAAGTTTTTTTAAATGGAAAATAACCGTGGGTATTTTTAAGGACGAATATTCGAAAATTTATAGGCCTATAATTAATCGATTAATAATTGCTTTATTAAGGACCAGCCTTTTAAAAATCTCGATATAAGGTTATTATAAAAATATATTAGAATTATAAGTTCCTTTATTAAATAATATTGTAAATATATAGGATTATAAAAATAATATTATACGATTACTTTTTTCCCTAATATTTAAAATATACCAAAATAATAGGGATATATTATAAGAAAACGATTTTACCTTTATATAATTATATGCCTATTATTAAATTATATACCGTAATGGTAGTTTTTATATAAAATTATAATAATTTAAAAAAATAATGGACGGAATATTATTACTTTGCTACCCTTATTATCCATTTATATATTACCGCTTTAATTATTAAATCCCGAGCCACCCCGCTATATATATACCGAGTTTTATTGGAACCAAACCTATTTATACCCGTCCCGTTGCGAATTAAATGCCGAATGGAAGCCGGTATTTACCTTAAAGCCGAATATAATACCCGATTTATTGGTCCCGAAAACCGAAAAAGCCAAATCCGGAGGGATTAAAAAACTGTTCGGTATTAATATATATACCAAATTTATATATTTTACCGTTTTTTGCGTTTTTTTCCGTATTATCGGGAGTAAGAAATCTTTATTTAAATAGGGTTATATTATATTTTGGCTTATATATACGCTTAATTATGTATTGCTTGGCGAAATGCCTAAAAAACTTATTACGATTAAAGTAAACCAATAAGTTTATATTAGGGTTATATTATTTTTTTATTTCCTACATTGGTAGCCCATATTTTTCGTCCCAAAATCTCTAAAATTTAACCTATAAATTAAATAATTTTAAAACCTTTTTTTAATCGACCATACACTTTATTTTATTAACCATTCCGGAATAAAAAAGTCCATATTCCCCAGCCTTGGCCTTTGGCTCCTTTTAATCGCCAGCACCGCTTTAATTAAGGAGAATAATAACGATAATAAAATAGCGGGCCTTATTATAAGCGTTTCGGTGCCCATAATATTTATAAAGACCAGTATAGCTTTTATTATAAAAGGCAACGATAATAATAATAACCCGGTAATTATTATTATGGTCGGCGGGCCCGAGTAACCCATTATAATCTCGTATATTGGCCTTACGGATTTGCCCTTTTCCAGTATTACTCCTATTATAATAAGTAAAAAAAAAAAAAAAGAAAAAGGGAGGAGAAACCATTATTCCGCCAATTATTATTTCCCTTTTAACCCGAAAAAACATTAAGTTAAGTACCCCATCCGCCTTTAATAATTTTAATTCGAATTTTAATTTTCCTCCCCGTTCCTTCTTTTATTTTACGCCTATCTCGATAAATGCCGAGCTTACTTTCTTACCATCTTTTAATTCCATCTTTATTTTTATTTTTTTTTTATTTTTACTTCTAACTTTAGCTTAAGCTCGACCATAATAATAAAAAAAAAGGAAAAATAAAAAAACTTAGTATTTATTAATATTATTATACCCGTGCCTAATATTATTTTAAAGCCGGAGCCAATATTTACCAAACCCTTAATTTATATAATCGACCAATTAATAATAAAAAACGGTTATATAATATATTATAATCCCGTCGGGTTAGGCTTATCCTTTCCCGCCATAATTACCTTCGATTCCCAATTAAGCGCCGCGAGAAATACCGCATCGGGCTTTATTACCTTATTCCTTAACCTTAATAATTTTCTCGGTTATATCGGCGCCGTTAATTTAACTTTAATTTAAATAAAAACCGTAAACGTTTATATATACCGCCATTATTATTATTCCCTTATTTATAAAAGCATTAGGCAGAATACCGCTAATAATTACGCGGACTTTATACTTAATAAAAACCACGGTTTTATTATTTTCGGCCAAAATAACGGGCCCCTTTATTTATACTCCCCCGAAAATAACCCTATTTTTTTAAAAAATTTTATCCCCCGGGAAAACCCTCCCCCCCCCCCCCCCCAGCCCTTAAAAAAATTAAGCCCTTTTTCATTTATTAAATTCCCAATATTATAATATTGGCGTTTATAAGGCGGGCCTTATTATTAAAAAATACCAAAATAATTACGATTATAATAATAATATTTATATTATTTTTATTATATATTTTATTAACGGCCCCGATTAAAATATTTATAAAAGATACCGCGTATTAATACCCGAAAATATTATAAAAAGTATAACGGTAGGGATAATAAAATTAGGCCAGGGTTGGCGCCGGGGGGGGTATTAAAATATATAACTTTCCTTATAAACGCCGAAATATGCCCAATTTTTCCTTCTTTTTTATCCCATATTTCTCCTCCCTTTTTCCCCTTATATTTATATTTTTATATCCCTTTATTATTCCTACCATTATTATTAACGCTATATTTATTACTACTTTTATAATATCGCCCTCCTTTACTACGCCTTTAAATCTTACCTCGCCTAATTTTACAATTCCCTATTTAATTATTCCTTTATTATGCCCGCTTAATTATTTAATAATCCCACTTTTAATTTCCTTATTATACCCTTACCATCGGGCCCGAGCGATTATTTTTTCTCTTTTATACTATTCGTATTCGTATTCGCACCCGCGTTTTACCCCGCGGGCGTCCCAGGCGCTCCCTATTATTATAACGCGGATTACGATTATTCCTTAATAATAATAATAATAATAATAATATTATTATTATATTATTATTATTATTATTATTATTATTACCCCTTTATTTTGGTAAAATAATAATATCCGCCTTTACCAAGCCTTAAAATTATTTCTTTAATTATACGTCCACGGTATACAAGTTTATAAAAAAGGTTTTTATTAATTCGGAGAACTTTTTTTCCCGGTACGCCAGGAAGGGTTCGCCGAATTATTACGCGGTATTTTCGGGCTTTTTGGAATTTTTTACTGCTTGCATTTACGCCTGCGCCTGCGGCTGCGCGCGGTTCGAAAAGGGAGGAGGGGCGATCGAGTCAAGTGCTATTATTATTATAACGAAAAGGAATATTATGGTTTATCCAATATTCTTATGGTTAGGATTAAGGTAATTTGGGAAGGGAAAGGGGGGGGGGGGGGGGGGTGGCACAAACTTCATTAATAAACTCGGGCTGCTTCAGCCGCTCGGTCGTTAAA
>JAKWBI020000423.1:0-43040 GCA_022664585.2 Zalerion maritima
CCCCCCCCCCCCCCCCCCCCCCCCCCCCCCCCCCCCCCCCCCCCCCCCCCCCCCCCCCCCCCCCCCCCCCCCCGCAGAGAAAGCATGTGCTAAGCCATGGCATGTACGTATCTAGCTAGATCTATACCGCCTCCCTGTGCACCTACCTGCCTATTACCTTTTCTAACGTTCGTCTTACCCACATTGTCTCCCGCCCTGCCCGTCCAAGAGCGTGCATGAGATCCCACCCTAGCCCTGTTAGCTGTCCCCATAGGCTTGCACAGGCTGGGGAACCACAACGCCCCCCCCCCCCCCTACAAAGGTGTTTGTTGTCAGCCCAGCCAGCAAACTCCACCTCGAGCCATGGACGGAATGCGCGTACAGGTTTCCCCTATAGATCCCGTTTCGGCGGCACCACGCCTACAGGTTCGCCCATGAGCTGCTTAGGTAGGCAGCTGTCATACCCACCCCGGGCCACCTGGCTACCCAGTAGCTGCCAATTTGCCTGCCCGACAACTACCTACTGCCTACTACCTGCCCTCTTGGGCACCATTACCACTACCATGCATGATGGTTGTATAGTAGACGCTGTGTACCTGTCTCTGTAGGCGGACGCTCGCATACGCCCATTCACGGGCCACAGCTGCCGGGGCAGTAGGCTCACCGCACAATGTGATAGAAAGGTTATCCGCTTGGAAGGGTGCTGTTTATCTGTGGACAGAATCTACTATTCTGCTCCGTGTGTGAAACATCCGCGTATGCGCAAGTTTGTGGGTCTGCCGGGTCTGGCCCGGCCGGACTCAGGCAGATAGGTGTCATAACTAGGCACTCAAGTATGTTCCGTGGTACGGCATGACACAGGTAGGCGACCTGACTGACCAGGCTGACCCCCAATTTACGCCAGTCCGCCGTTCATGGAAAGTCGGGGTGAACATCCATGTAGTCAATCATTCATCGATGGTCCAATGAGAAGTTTCACTTCCAGGCTGTAGTACTTCTAATGGCAGGGTTTGATTCGGCGGTGTTAAACTACACTACCTATAAAATATTGATTCCCTTCCACCCCACCCGCCGCTACGGTGCTCGATTCGAAGATGTCAGAGAGTAAACAGCAAGGAAAAAGAGGAAATCCCATGCGAATGGTGTCGTTCGACAGAAAAAAAGCTCAAAAGGAAAATGACAAATCAGATTGGCATGAGAAAAAAGATTTGAGAAATCGCCGTCCCTTTGCTCCCTATGAGTTTCCCTGGCACTTGTCGGTGCCTCCTCGAATATGCCATTGTGATTTGTGTCCGGTGCCATGCGCGCAGCAATGTAGTGGTGTATGTGAGTCAGAAAAAAAGCCCGTCGAAAAAAAATTGAGATACATAGGAGAGAATGGCACAAATGTGCTTCCTTGGGGGGAAACCGGGTAGTTTCATTACTCTCCCGAGGTGTGTCGAAGAATGAAAGGAAAAAGTTAACACACAAAAGCCGACGGTTTGATACGCCTTGTTCCAGATGAATCCAACCCCTCTGCTTGGTGCCTCCCTGTATCCCGTATGCCACTTTCCCAAATGACGATGATTATGCCGGCCGTAGTCTTTTTGTGTTTGGGACATTATTCCTCAAGTAGGACAGCTTTTTCAGACCCTCGACCCCCCGTTCCCACCGTTCCTCGTCTCATTTTCCCCATCATCCTGTTCGTCTTGGTTCTCATGCGGTGGGGCGTGTCGAAGCGAGGGTAGCTTTTTATCGTCATACGAATGGAAAATGTGGATTGCCCGTGACTCTTCTTTTATAATAAACCCTCTTTTGCTATGATTCTTCCATGCCCCCCATGTGTGTGTGATGTGGGACCGGTTTGCAAAGAAATCCCAAACTCCATAAATTCAGCGAATGAACAACATGCTTCGTGCGCGTAACCCTACATTTCCGGCATGCTGAACAGACGATGTATGCATCAGCAGGCCCCATTGAGACTAGCCAGTGAACCGTCAGACCAAGCGCGCCTTCCCAGATGAATGAAGAGAGCCAGCAACAAGCATGGATGAAGGCGCCCTGATGAAACCGGGAATGGGAAGGCGAGGGACAAAAAACACCGATGTATGCCCACCGAGGGATGATGAATGTGCCATCTTCCCCCAGTTTCCTAACTCCGCTGAAAACCCCCGAAACAGAATAATGTGATGACACGCGAAGCATAATCGGGGGAATCATTGTGAGTGACGAAACGACGCGACATAACAAAACAACCCGATGATGGGCAAAGAAGTGGAGAAATAGACGACGGAAACAGAAATGAAATAAAAATGTGCTGCGGGTTACAAGCCGCTCCTAGGAAATGCCATATGCTTGGAATGTCTTCATCGCTGGTGCCGAACAAATAACTACTTAGACAGGTGTATGGGGAAGATGAATGGATATCGTAAAAAGATGCGGTCGTATCCATGCCTTCGGAGGCGTGAGACAAGTCGAAATTGGATAATAAAGGGGCGTCTACCGAAAAAGATCTAACGTCCCATCATGTGAGCAGGATACGGAGTAGAAAGACCGTTCAGGCCATTGCTCGTCATGGAAGTGGGGGTGACGTTGCCCACATTTCCGGCGCCATAAGAATTGTTGTTCCAAGGGCTGTTGCTCACCCCGTTGGAATAGTTATTGCCGTGGTACGCGCCACCATTCACACCCGAAGGGCCTGTGCCATACATTCGGTTGAGTGGAAGCCCAGGAGGTGCCTGGAGGCCGGGAGGAGGTCCACTGGCAGTAGTGAAGCCGTTGCCGGGCCCGCCCATACCACCACCCATTCCGTTCATGGCGCCGGCATTGTTTTGAGCAGTGTTCTGACCTGATCGAACGCCGAGAGGATTCTTGGAGAAGCTCAGACGAATCCCACCCTTGACGCTGTTGTGGAGGGGATGTCCGTATAGCTCGTGCAAGGCTTTGGTTGCAAAAGAGATGTCCTCGAACTCGACGAAACACATGGGTCCATTCTGCTTTGTCCGGAAACAGAGTCTTTTGTATCCTCGCTGCTTCGAAAACATGGCCTTCAGTTCCTCCTCGGAAGTGTCAACAGGAAGGTTGCCGACATAAAGGGTATTGCAAGGCGGATTCTGGTCGGCTGGGTTGACGGGGGGGAAGTTGTGTCGACCATATTGATGGTTCATGGGATACATGCCGTGACCACCACCATTCATAACGGGGGACATGGTGCTAGAGTGCGCAGACATGGGATTGCCCATACCAGGGTGGCCGTAAGGAGACATTGATGGACCTGGAGCGCGGAGAGTCATGTTTGCCATGCCGGAGATGGGAAGCCCATGAGGAGCAGCTGCTCGACGCTGGGCGGCATTGGCACCATTCTCCGCGTATGCGACTGGATCCTTCAGAAGCTCGCCAGTCTCGTCATCGTCAGCCGAGTCATTGTTGATCAAACTCTTGCCCGTGATGCGAGGGCGCTCAGTTAGGTGGTTGCCGATAGGTGACTGAGGAGAGAAGAGGCTCTGGTAATGATTGCTGGTCTCGGGGTTTGGTAGCTCTGTTCCAGAGTAGCCACCCCCCATGGGTGGAGAAAGCCTGTCCATGGACTGAAAAGTGCCATTGAAGCGTGAGGGTTGTCGCGATGGCTGGCCAGACGAGCCGTTCGAAGACGTGGTACTGGCACTACCGTTAGCGCCGCCATGTTCTGGTGAGAAACGGCGTGTCGAAGTCGGGCTTTCGGGTACAATCTCAACAGCCATCTCTGCATCTTTGGCTAGGTTTAGTTTTCCGTTGAACATCTCCTTGGCCTTGGCTGCCCCGCGTGGTGTTCCAAACTTGATAATAGCTGAGCGGAATCCAGGGTCCCCAGATTGCTCAGGGGGAAGAACATCGACACTAAGAAGGTCATCCGCCCACACGACCATCAAACGAACCGACTCCTCCGATGTGTTAACTGGTAGACGGCGGATCACGGCAGTCGTGATGGAGGTTGGGTATGGAGTCCCGACTGGTGTCGGCTTGGAAGGGTCGGACCGGTCGTAGGAGTGAACAGCTGACATGGACAGCGGCGGATAATGGGGTTGGGAAGATCCGGGAGGGCGGAATGACTGATTCTGGGGAATAAAAGTAGAAGCCGCCATTTTCGGATTCGTAGCAGCGGCGTTCAAGTTGTTTGGCGGGAAGGGGCTTGCGCGATTCGAAGTCAAAGTCGGAAAAGAGTTGTTGTTGAACGCGACAGATGCGCCTTGTGGATTCTGGTTCCCGTTCATCCCGCGGTGTTACAATGGACGTGTTTCTCACCACCAACGCTCCGCCAATGTCAGGGGCAGCAAGTGCGCAGGAGTTTCTAGCCAGATAAAATAGATGCGACGCTAGGAATGCGCAGAAAAAAAAGTGGTTTTAGGTCTTCGAATGTCGAAGACGATCGCGTCGCGGAGCAAAATGAGGAATTTAGATTTGTCCTTATCGTCGAGTGTGGCAGTGCAGTCTGGGTTTTCGCAAGCGCAAATGATAATGGTCGTCTAAAACGATAAGCGCAAAAAAGAGTTTAGTGATGGCGCGCAAAGGGGCTGAAAGACCAGGATTGGAAAGTTGTCTTCTCAAATCGCGTTACTAAGGATAGTACGTCAGAAGAATGTTTTCCACGGCGTAGATGGAATTGAAAAGGTGTCAGAATTGGTGGCTAACCTAGGAAGGACCGAGAAAGAGGAGGGTTGCAAGCCCGAGCACGGAAATTTGGAACAGAACAGCACGCAAAGTAGCCGGTAAGGGTTGGGTGCGGGTGCGAGCGCAATGCTGTAATGGAGCACGATCGACTGTAGTGACAAATTTACTGATGTATGTCCGGGGACCAGTTGGGTATTGCGATGAAAATGCGCCTAATGCTGCAACCTCGAAGTCTGTTTGGTGGGGGGAATGCAGGAAGATGTTGCGATCGCGTTCCCGTGGTGTTTTTTTTGTGGTGCCTGTGTATGCGTGTGTATGAAAGTCGAAAGAGTTGGCTGGATTGGAGGGGATGAGAGGGGAGGGGTTGAGGTGAGGGAGCAGGTGAGACTTGGTCGTGGGTTGAGTGAGACTCTTCAGAGTGGGGAAAAAAGAGGAAATGAAAAAGAGAAAACAGATGCAGAACGACCGATAAGCTGCTTATGTACCAAGGATTGGTACGGGAGGTACCCTGTGGTATTTATTGAATGAAGGATGAGCCGGTCGATGAATGGTGTGCGGATCCAGGTCCGGTCAGGTTGTTAGCCAGGCACAGGCCTCCCGAGAAAAAAATGTCAACCAGAGTCCAGGGGGGGGGGGGGGGGAGTCTTGGTCGTTTGCGAAGTGTGGTGGTGGGTGGTGATGGATGCGCCAGCAGATAGATAACTAGCACACACACAAACCCATTTACTAAAAGTGCTGCGTATAGAGTGGTATTCCGTACTGTGCGAGGGCCGGTACTGAGTAGTAGAGCTTGCGGTGGTTATCGATCTAAGGCAAGGAATGCGTCAAAGACACAGAATGGTACAAGACGCGCACACACACACTTTTTCTCCTATAAGGCGAGGCGTGCCAAGGATTCGCTCGGGCCAGAGTCGGCAGATGTAGTTAAGCAGCTAGAAAGCGAGCTGTCTATCTGTCTTGTCTACTGTGTACTGTTTGCTGGTGGGGGATGCCTGGGTGCCGGCAGCAGAATTCAACGACAGATTAGTGTTAGTGGGTGAGAGATGGAATGTGAGATACAGACGCGCGTTTTCGAGTTGTGATCAATTGACGATATGGTAGTGGAGAGAGAGGGAGGGTGGAAGAAAGTTTGTTGGGGGAAAGAGAGTCTGGAGGCAGGTAGGCAAGGGGCGAGGTGATGAAAGATGGATGGATAGGAAGGGGGGAAAGGTGAAGAACTAGCAGCCGTCTGGATGGGATCCGTAGTAATCCGTGTTTGGGACTTGTTCCCTCCAGGTGAGTTCAGGCTTGGGGGGCAAGGGGGGACTCGATAGACAGGCACAGAGAAGGAGAGCTGTTGTTCTGGCGCAGGCGCACGGGGGTAATTGAGAATGGGGAGGGAGGAGCAAAAGTGTGTGGCAGCCCGTGGCGGGGGAAGGTGGAAGTCTTGGTAGTCTGTAGCATGTACCGGGAAGACAGGCAGGTACCGCTTTAGACAGACCTCCGGTCAGTGAGGCGCATAGATTTGTATGGAAGGTACTTTGTGTCGGTTTCGCACTGGGGGTGGAAGGCAGGGGCGGGAGCGGTGATCAGATTGTTCTTGCTCGGAAGGTGCAGAAAAACGGCAGCTTCCAGCCAGTCAGGCCAGTACGGTGACGCAGAACTTAAGCCCTATCAAGAGAAGTTGCGATTAAAATTTGGAAGCTTGAGATGGAAAGAACAGTTGCGAAACGGCCAGAGGCCAGATGAGAAAACAAGAGCCAAGGAAATCATAGAAGTTTTGGCTAGGCTGGCGTGTGCAGAGGCTCCGTCAGAGGAAGAAGAAGAAGGGAGGAACAAGACATGGGCTCAGAGTGGCCCGTGGAGGGCAGGCACTGCCCAGCAAGTGTGGGTGTCAAACAGTCCTCCATCATCGACAGGGGTGCGGGACAAGGGCCGGGGTTGTAATTAGCTCTGCGACCGCTCAAGGTACTTTGTCTAAACTAAGTGGGTCCGTCGTCCCTAACGTACCGGACCACCACTCGCACATAGATGTACTCTGGGTGTGTGCCTCAAGAGTACAAGCCGCCATGGGAAAGAACCCCTTCGATTTTCTATTTTTTGCATCCAATTCTCTGGGTGTATTTCCATCTCGCACAGTCCCATCTGCACGTCTTGCTCTTTCGGAAATAGATGTCAAGTTTCATACAATTAATTAGAAGTGAGATATAAAAACCTGGATACCACAGTATATAAATGCCTAGGTCAAAAAACGGAGGCAAGCCTTAGCATTTACTTTGCACATCCGTGGATCTAGATTCTATACTTTTTTTTCTTCTTCTTGATGAAAACTGACTCCCGTTGCCTCCGAGATGATCTACAGTACGACAACGTTCGCTAGAAGACTTGGTACGCCGCAACACAAAAGTCAAATGCATCGGGCATGCAGCTCTGCAGCTTCCCTAAGTTCCTCCTCCAGGCCGAAGTGGCCACAGGAGGTTGCCTCTGTTCACAGCAGAAGCTTCGCTATAGCTTGTGGTCCCTCCAATATTCATGCGAGCGATGGCGGCGAGTGGTAGGGAGTAGTGGGTTCTATCGGGACTTTTTGACTCAGCGGCGAGATCACCGAGCGCTCATCTGCCTCAGCTGGTGGAAAGATGGCTTGAAGATAAACCCGATGACGAGCATCGAACCGAGGATTGGCGCCTCATCATGTTCTCTCTGCGCCAAGAGAGTGACAAGAGCAACTTCGCTAGAACAGATGGCAAAACCTTAAGAGGCTTGCAGGTTCTCCCGTAGGTAGATAGTCTTCAGAAAGGAGGGGAAGAGGAGTCGGGGTGTTGAGCTGCGCGGCAGTTTGCATGTGAAGCCGTTGACCAGCAGTCAAGCTTGGCATCAGACAAGATGAAGTTTAAAGTGTTGTGACGCGCATGCTGAATACTGCATATCGTTAAGGTCTACTTGCCCTTCTATTTCAGGCTCGTCTCGGCCCAGCAGACTCAAAGTACACATAAGGAAGCCAGAACAACGAAGTCGGGCCCCGTACCACCGCGGAAGGACATCCTGCGGGGAATACCTTTTGTTAGGTGCGCGGGAGAGTTGCATGAAACCGGTCAAAGTCTTCTCTCACCACATGTTTTAGATAACCATCGTTCCAGCCATCCATTCAGGTTGGACCCAGGGTCTATTTTCCTATATTTCGCGAAGGCCGGAGTCGACTCATGAAGAGCTTAGAGACAGATGCCTCGTCTTCTTCATTTACGCCAGCTCGCGTCTTCTTCGTATTCGATTCAGAGCCCAAGGGTAAAGGAGACAAGGGCGCGCATATTGATGGGGTTTCCAAAAGGGGTGGCACATACTTTACGAGAGTGTACTTTGCACAGTCAAGATAGAGTCGCATCTGTGCTGTACGGTCATGACTGATAGTTAACGTATGCGTTGCGACCCGTACGTAGCCGTGGCATAAACGGCTGGAAAAGCCACCAAATAAATCGTTCGTCTCCATCGCAGAAATGTTTCGAGAGTATAATATAATCATCACATTTGCCATAATCAAAATGTCGTGAATAATGTGAATATCGCATTCGTGGTTGGAAATATAAAAACACGCCCATCACCTATGAAGTTGACCAAGGAAATTGGAATCGGAAATTCCAGCGAAACAAATCAATATGGATGATGGGTGGATCTGTCGGCCTGCTGGGGTTCCTGCGCCCGTGCTATCTCCTCATGCTACTGTAGTATACAATGCAGGTTTCTAGGCATTTTGAGAAGAACGAAAGGTACATGTGCGGTACCTATGTACATCGACTACGATGCAGGCAAAAGAATACAGGCAGAAGAATGCAGGCCTGTAGCGCGATGAACTCACTAATTGTGCCAAGCCCTGGAACGTGGTTTCTTTTTTCAGACGGTACTGCACTTTCAGCCTTAGCCCATCCTTGCGAGAGACCACACGACACCTTCCTCTAGAGCTTCACAAAAGAGGCCGTCCCTTCCCAACTGCTGTGGCTACAATACATCTCATCAAGCATGGCCCAGTCTATTAACACCTGCCTGCAACATTATGGATCGATAATTTCTTTCCTTTTTCTCGCCTACTTCGTCTGACCTGCGTTCTCAGACCTTTTTCTTCATGTCGACACGACAGGTACTATTCATGCCGAAGTACATATCTGCTGCTAGCCTAGACATGATGCGTTTCTCTCCTTTTTACGTCCCACCCATGATTTATCTACAGTGCGCAGCACCATCTGATCACCCCTCCAGAATGGATTCATGTTCCTCGACCCCGCAGAGGGATAGGCTTCTTTGACACCCGTCAACTGTCTTGCGCAAATCGACATTTCTGCGGAGTGTATGTCCGTAGCCCATACGGCAAGACCGCTAGTATCTCAAATTCAGTAAAAACATATCTTTTTATATTACTAGATCTGCCCCGCGAATCAAAGGATGGCTTGGCCTGATTACCCACCCATTTATCAGATCCTTTACACTGCCTGCCTCGAGTCGACAACCACCCATCTAGGCGGACAAACAGCAGATGCGGTGGTGGGAATAGGTGGGCGATGATGCTGCCAAGTCGATATCTCATCGTCAAGCCTCACCGAGCACAAACAACAAGCTTACGTCCCGCCGTGTCGGAACGCTTCGGCATTAGAAGGAGCAAGTAGCTATTGAATTAAAAACCCGCATGCATCTAAACTTTGCTGCCACAACTTACCCCCATCGCCGGCTTAGCGCCAACGAGATTCGTTGAATCCGATAACCTAGTTATCTATTCTACCGCCTCCACATGCCTCCTAAACAGTATATTCCACCAAGATACTATGTACGTCCATTGCCCGCAGTACCTTTGTTTGTGTCAATGACTAGGCCAAGCCTCAACACTCCCACTACAGATAGTGCAGGCGAAGTACGCATCGGTACGACGGGTGTGGCAAAGGCGACTGGGGCTGTAGCTGTCAATGCGGCAATATGCCTTATTGTTATTTCAGCCCACAGCAGTTCACAATCGGTCGATTCCCATCGCCCCTGCTCGAAGTTAAAGTTCACTCCGAAACCTGCCACTGTGCAAGTGATGTCGAATGCAGAGCGGGCAAGCTGGTGTTGCTGTATTCTGTCTTTGGGTCGGCCGCAAACCGTACCCACCCATACACAAGCACGGCTGCATTCCACCCCCGTCATCATGAGTGGCAACCAGACGGCCGGCACTTTTGCCAAGTCCGCCTTCCGCCCGGACACGTCTCCGCTGTCAGGAAAAGACAATAGTTTCTAGGCGGCATGAAGGGTTCTTGATGATATTACAAGTCACAGTTGAGCTCACACCGGGGCATACACCCAAAACTCAAGGACTGTATACAAAAGACATTGATGTCTGTCAAGTATACGGGCCGAAAAGGGGAATTACAGTTCAACCCCAGGTACGCCTGCTAATATATTACTAGTTTCCTCCCGCTGTAGCAAGCTGGTATGCCTTTACTAGGAGCTATGAAGGATGGTTTAAGGGCAAGCGATACCTTTGTAGTTGCCTTAGCTACCCTAATTCCCCAACTCCCCTTGATTACGCCTCCAGGATTCTAGATAGAGTCGTGATCAGCGCAAGGCAAGGAAGTCATCTGTCTATTTGTCAACGACAACTAGCGAGGTACACATCGCGCTTCTATTAATCCAAAGTTTGAGGTTAGCTCCGGTTCCCCGCCGACACACACACAAGCGCGAAAAGAAAGATTACCACACGGTGCGAGTGTGGGTGGAATAGGACGGGGATTATATGATTGGCTGGCGTATCTGCAGGAATCCCTGCCAGTGACTCCCGGAAGTAGAGCCTGAGACGGCGCAGGGATGCATTTTCTTGGGACGAAGGTCGAAACGTTTGCTCGTCAGCTGTTGGTGTGCACTTGCAGCTGGGACAGTGCCTGCGATCAGTCGAGACCACGGTACCAAAGTACATACAGCACGTATAGTACATATCCACGTTCCTTGACGCTCAGCCATGGCCAGTGTCACCCACCGGTCTGCCATTGTGCCCTCGACCCCTGCCCAAACATGCCCGTCGTACGTCTTTTTTCTGAACACCTAACCTCTCCTGAGGTCAAGACCCGTTGGAGGGACCACTCGCCAGCATATATGAGTCTTCCATCCTCGTAATCACCAGCCTATATACGGTGAGTCGGTTGGAGGGAAGAAATTAGGATGTCAACCTCGGCTGCGCTTTCCTCGGTATAGACACGTCCCAGTTTCATTCATCGTCAAATCCATATTACATGTTGACGGGCAATAAACCAAAGAGATGCACGTGGGTCACTTGTGTTATCAGCACACATCGGGACTCATGAAAAGGATGGTAGTACCTACATATGTACCGCGATACCGCGACTTATCGGAAGCTGAACGAGGCCGTGGCAGGGGGTTCCCTTCGGAGCAGATGGTCGACAAGAAAGGATGAAACCGAGAAATTCCCATCTCATACCTGCGCGCTCTTCCACACCGCAGTCGCGTCCCATGGCCGGATACAAGCCTGTTGGCTGGCGGTGTTGCCAATTTGTGCCGGTCAGTGAGATTGGTGGGCCCGCAGCAAGCTTGGCAGCAGAGTGGCTCACTTTCTCATCTCAAGGGTCTGGGATGGATCTGAGGGTGACGATGAGTGAGGGGCTTGGGGGGGGGCAATGGGGCGATGGGGCAGCACCTAGTGCACTCATACTACGCTATCTTGGGAGGGCACTAATGGTTCCTTGGGTCGGTAATCCTTGCGCCCCTCCCGTCATCGTCAAATCATGTGCTGTTGCTGGCCCATTGTTTAACACTGGGAGGGGTTTCTCACTGTGATGGGGACTGACCTCTGGCCCCATGAGCGTTGTCGAAAGGTCGGGCTTCATCGCCTGCTGCTCGCCCTCCACGAGCCTGTAGGGATGCTTACTCTGTCCTGGTTTGATGTAATGATTCGCCAGGGGCTTTGTGGCAACGTCGAAAAGCTTCGAATTCAAGTAAGAAGGAGGGGTTCCTTCGGCACTTGGGCAGCTCGCGCCATCCTAGCTCGGCGGTTGGACGCACAATAACTGTTGAATTTCAGCCTTGTTCGTCAGCTGGCCAAGTTCATCTCGATTCGTCTCTACTGTACCCCTTCACCGACTGCCATGCTGGACTTTTGCGACAGCATGGAAACAGATGCTCCACATGCGCTTTGCTCACATGGCCGAAGCTTGGCGGAGGGACGAGAGATTTCCCGGGTCTCTCATTCGACCGGAGCTTGCCGCCAAAACGATGGCGATGCTACACCCTCCCAAGAGGTAAGCTCACCTTCTTAACAATGCTAAAGTGATGGAGAGGAGGCAAACAAGCCTTGGGCATCCTAAGGGCGTCATTGGCATGGGCATTCCACACTTTGGCGACATTCTCACAGATGCTAGCCTGGAGCAGTTTTGTCGGTGTGAATTTCGTCGTGCATGGACTGGCCAGGGGTATCTGCAAGCACTTTACGGATCATACGCGGGACGCATTGAGGGGCTCGGGGGGCCCAACCATCCGAGATACAGCACAGTGTACAGATTACACTTCTACCTCTTCCAGACAAGCCAGCCTGCGAGGCACTCCATCCTGAAAGTGACCACTGTCCGCCAGATTCCCCACCCATGCTCTGGATGCCAGAAGGATGCTATAGTGAGCGCCACTCATTCGGGATTAGGAATTTGCCGGATGGAAGGCACCGTTTCCGGACACGGAAGCCGAAGATTTTCTGCGCCGATCACCCTCGCTCGTTTCGACAGCAAAACCACCTTCCGCCAGCCTCCTGCTCGACGGGTCGCTCCCTACCGGGCGACGACATTGTGGTGAAGATGCTTATGCCATTGACGGCGGAGAGGAGCAAAGGCAGCCGAGTCGAGCGTGTGTGTGGAACCCCGTTCTCGACTTGGCACTGCTAGTCACATGGCTATTGAGAGCTGTGCGGCTCATTCGTGCCCGCCGGCAAGCATCACGACTTGCACCTGTAGCTGGCTGGTTGTGAATCGGGGCAATGGACTGGACTGGACTGGACTGGACTGGACTGGCACGATTGAATAAGGTCACGACTGGTCGCGCGGCCAACACGGAGAGCTAAGCGATGCGATAACCCTGGCTAGCATGCACTTTGTGATCTATTCTGTGCACCACCGCTATATGTTGCCGAATCCCACCAACTAGACCCTCGGTACGAGATGTCTTATCTCCTTCGAGGCTTGATTCGTGTTCCTTGATACTGGCGGACTTTCTGGGATCGCCAAGAACGCGTCATCCAGCACGGAATATCTTTGTCATGGTACAGAGTGCACACACCTCACTCTTATCTCTGCAGTGCCTACCAGGGTGAGCCCCTACGTCAGAGTGAGGAAAGGTGTGCTGCCAGTGGTTGAGATCAGAGACGGCACCCAATGAGAAGCTCGGCTGGCATTTGTGTTTCTAAGGGGTGCTACCCTCCACACCAAACCAGGGGGCTCTCGCCTGCTCGTGGGTCCACCACACGCATTTTTCTACACGCGTAAGGAAGAACGACAAGGTGGCTAGCCAAGATACACAGTGTGTGTGTGTGTGAATTATTCCCATCCACCAACTATTGAAGGAAGAAAGGATTCGGTCTGACTACAAGACGGATCACTATTATTCTGCTATGCCTATCCCTTCCATGTAGGATGAAGGATGCAATAATAGGGGGTCTTCCCTAGGGTACACCAAACTCTATCGACGTTGCTGCGGGGGCTTTGCATACGGCACTACGGGATGCACATCTCGATACCCATCTAGGTTACTCGGTTTGCAACAAAGTTTTCGCCAGCAACCTCACGCCAAACCACATGCGCGGGCAACCAGCTTGACGTATTCCTCCTCCTCCTTCGATCACCACCTCTGCCTTCGATATGGCCTCTTATGTGACCATCCGAGGAGGGTACAGAGAAATGCTGCGCAGAGAGATACCAGCCGCCCCTCAAGTGTCCCCTCTCTGACATTCAGATACCCCATTCATTCGCTTGCGGCCACACCACGACTACCGAGTTAGGGTGGTGTGGTGGGCGGGTGGGCAAATCAGCGAGGCGTTCCTCAGCCTCCAAATTTACGACTTTGGATGATGAGCTGGCAAGTGGGCGAGGATCCTATGGGAGTGGGGAGTAGCACAACTATGTACATGCAACATACAGGACGCCTGCTGCATCTCAGTACGCCTTGCATCAGCATGAGGCGGTTGATGGACGATTTGAGAGTCGAACATCTGCAAGCCCTCCATAGAGGCCCGCATGGAGACTGGCCCAGATTCTCACGTCGCTGCAGCATTTTGTCGCCCTTCTCAGACGCTGGATGCTCGGTGGGGGCAATGAACTTTTCGACGGGGGGCGGACTAGACCACCTATGTAGGTAGCTGCTGCTTAGAGATGGGCTAGACGGTGGTTTGCGGCGCTGTTTGTTTGACCTCTGGGAATACGGGAGCTAGGCTCTTTCCATTATAAACTCTCTGGCTCTCCGGAAATCGACGGTCCTAGGAAGGAGGCAGATCTAGTAGTGACCAGAAACGCACCACTACAACTCATGGACGACGGGGCGGTGGTGGGTAGCAGTGAGAGGCAGTGAGAAGCAGTGGATGCCTAAGCGAGGATGGATGCCGACTACGGCCTTTATCGCGCGGCCGTTATGACGGATCCGCATGCGTCGGCGGACGGAAGAGACGGTCCGCTTGTGAGTCTCCAGCAAGACTTCGTGACGAACCAAGGACCGGTGTGGCTAGCGATGGTAAGTTAGTCGATGTGTGCGGTTCAACGATAACCCGCATCGAATAGGAGCGACCGTGGTGGCCATCGACACAGCCGTTGATTTCCTCCCTCTCATGTTGCATGATGGTAGTCTTGTTCACATGTGACCCTCCCACCGACGAAAAGGAGTTAGGGAAGAGCCGTCGATGAAGGCGATGGATGAGTCCGCATGGCTAGACAGCAGTAGCGCGTCCTCCTCCATGTATGTGCGCACGGAATAACGAGCCAAAGGGGCTTCGTGTTTTTGAATTACTTCTACCCAAATGCATACACCGTCGCCCGTTGGAGTCACGGCTGGCTGGTGGACGATGGGTTTCCCTCATGCTCGGATCAAACGGTGCGGTGACGCTGGCCTGGCACCGACCGGAAGGCACGTACGGTACAACGATGTGTACAGTACCTACAGTACGCATACAGTGCCCTGTATCCTGTATGTATGCGGCCGTTATGGACCAGCCCTGCCAAGCCTTTTGGGGTCGAGTTGCAGGAGGGCGGTTGACAGGGTACTGCTGTTGAATGGATGCCGGCTGGTACTGAGAGGTACAGACAGTGCTGCAGCAATATCCTTGAGCTGCGTGTGCGTACTGGAGCCATTTATCGTGCCCACCCAACAAGGCTAATAAAAGCTCCTGTACATCAGTGGGGAGGATAGATCCATGATTTCTAGGGGAGGTAAAAAAAAAAAAAGTTGGAGAAGCGACGGGGTATCAATCGGCCGTGGTGGCCGAAATTGGAGCCATATCGAAAGTCATTGGATTGGATACCACCAAGCTGGCAATCCTCCCATCTCCTTCCTACACAGATCCTGATCCCCTCTTGGGTCTATACTGCGTGCTACTGCTACACACATGTACATGCTGATGACGAGAACCCCGAGCAGGCCTCACAAACGGCCACATACCACATAGCCGCCGACTGGGCTCGCCATGCGATGCTCCACGGGCGGATAACAAACAAGCAAAAGATAGCGCCAGAGGCAGTGTAGGTCTGTGACGAGATGGGGGAGGATTGTGATCGACGGGGAGAGCATCCCGTTCTTGGAGGTATCAAACATTCCATTCAGCGGTGCCTGCCATTCACGGTACCACTTTGGCCACTTCCTGCGCCACACGACACTTTCGCACGCGACATGCGGTGATAAGGGACTTTCAAATTTCCCCATCGCAGCTGGAATATCCATCATCCAGAACCGCGATCAAGTTGTATTGTGCAACGCCCAGCGGCGGCGTGGAAAGTATCCGATCCCACCACCACCGTTCTCAAGCTCGGGATAGCCTGGAAGATGCTATTACGTTTAGACTTTGACAAGGCCCGGCCGGACCTTCGAAAACCTCAAGGAGAGATCGCTCATGGTTATCTCGATATTCATCTCTCTCTCTCTCTCTCTCTTTTTTTTTTTTTCTGGCACAACACCGCCGTTTACCCTATTGGCTTCCTCTCTGTGTTAGTTGAGTGTCGCATCCATATAACAATGATCCATTATTGTCCAATACAACATCAAAGCGGGACATCCTACCCATCCCGAGGCATACTCATCATTTCCCCTCTCTCGCCCACACACATATTCATTCACAGAGATACCCGGGACTGGCGTGGATGCACACACTAGGCAGAGAAGGTGGGCGGCGAAAATCAAAATGCAGCTACGGAACCTGGGATAAAGTAGCCCAAGCCACGGGTTATACTGGCCAACCAACCACACCGCTCCCTCTCTCTTACGAGTTGAAGTCCCCGCTTCTTTCGTCGTCAGACAGGCGAAACAGCGTCCGTGGCAGGTTGGTGCGAAGTAGCAAAACCGTCTCCCGTTGTCAGTGTCCGCACCTAAACACCCTGATGGGCCCTAGCATGATCTATCGCGGCAATGGTAGTGGTAGTGGCCCATCTTTTTCTCACCGACAATAATAAACTGTCCCGTCGCAACATCAGCCTGGTGTGAGGCTTTGGTCTTGTAAGCCAGGGGCCGCGATGTCAGGAGAGAAACCACCATTTCCCCCCAACAAACTTCAACAAAATGAAATCCCGGTGGGTTGAGAAGAAGTCTGAGGCAGACAGACATGTAATTGGCCCGGGAGAAAATATTTCCGTCGTCGTCCTTGTTACCCCCTCAGCCAGCCTCCAACACTGAAATACAGAGAAACTTCTCATTACAGGACCGCAAAACCTTGATGATCCTAAGTTTCTGCCCAATCCCACCGAGTACGCAGAGGGGAACTCCTTTCTCATCTTTCTCATCTTCCACCACTCGAGACTCGAAGGCTCGCGGCCGTTATTATTACGTACAGTACCTCAGCGGTTTGTCTCGCTGTTGTCGAGTACTTAAAGTGGCTTGATACCGCCAACGAAACATACTGAGTAGCCACAGTCTTGGAAGTTGGAGAGGTAGCGACACAAAATGCCAACACCCCATTGCAGAATTTAACTACTGGTCTGTACCGAGTTTCCGTCGCAATCAGAGCAGAGCCGAAGGAGCACCGAAAGGCAGACTCGCGACTCCCGCGTGTGGTGTCTTTTTTCTTTTTATTTCTCTTCTTTTTTTTCAAAACCAACCCTGAAGAACCTCATCGGCGGGACTTCCGAGTTGGCAGTTGATCTGGCCTGCTGCCTCTCATCCTTGGACCTCGCAGCAGATTTTCATCTTATTCCCTTCATCCGGTTCAAAAGGTTTGCTTTGTCTGTCTCTTGGCTCCAAGAAACAAGTTGTACTTCATCATCACCACGACGTTGTCGCTAGATCCATTTGATTTTCCCCTCCTCGCCTCATCATACCCACTAGATACTTGTTATCATTATTATCACGAATCCAGCTCGTCACAATCGCAATGACGGACGTATCCCCCCTCATCCAGTCCCCCCCTTTCTCCCCGCTCGCCCTTTCCAAACCCATAGACCCTTCGAGCATCCGCCTGGAGAACAAGACCGTCCTCATCACGGGCGGCGCGTCCGGAATCGGCGCGGCAATCGCCCGATCGTGGGCCGCCTACGGAGCCAACGTCATCATAGCGGACGTGGACGATGCGAAGGGGGAAGAGCTGGTCGCAGAGCTGAGGCTGATATCCAGCCCTCAAGCAAGAAGTGACGGAAGCAGAAGCCAAAAACAGCAAGATGGAGAGGGGAAAGGGAAGGGGAAGGGGAAGGGGAAGGAGAAGGAAAAGGAAAAAGAAAAACACCACTACATCCACACATCCGTCCTATCGTTCCAATCCCTAGCCTCCTGCTTTCGGAGGACTGTGCAAGATTTGTCTCCCACGGGGCAGCTGGACGTTGTTTTTGCGAACGCCGGAATTGGGGAGAGGCCCGACGCGCCCGGGGGCTTGACTGTGCCGGCCGACGCGGACGCATTGCTGCATGCGGGATTAGAAGGGTGGAAAGAGCCGCAAGCCCCGGATCTGAGGGTTCTGGAGACGAACTTGACGGGGGTGTGCTGGACGGTGCATCTTGCTCTGTTCTGGCTGAGAGAGGGGAAGAACAGGATAGGGATGGGCGATAAGGCGATTTTGTTGATCGGGTCGGTAGCGAGTATTATGGCACTCCCGGCGACGCCGCAGTACACGGCTTCCAAGCATGGGGTGCTAGGGCTGTTTAGGGCGCTGAGGGGGATGCCGCAGGTTGTTGCGCCCCCGCCACCGCCTCCATCGAACGCACCGAAGAACAAAGACAAGCCGGCTCGGCATCCGGCCGGGCATAGACCGGGGATCAGACTGAACTTGATGCTGCCCTACTTCATCCACACGCCCATCATTCCGGCCAGCGGTAGGCTTTTGCTTGCCGGAGGGGGCACGGCGCCCGTTTCCGCCGTGGTGGACGCCGCTACCCGTCTTGTCGGAGACGAGTCCGTGGCGGGGAGGGCGCTCGTTGTCGGGCCAAAGATGAAAATGAAAGCACCGGCCCAGCGGACGGGGTCCGACCCGTTGAGGTACGAGCAGGAATTCGAGCTGCTTGAGCTACCGCCCGAGGACCAGGAGGCGCCAGGGAGTGAGTGGTACGAACCACGCACAGGGGCAGGCGGGCAGGAAGGGCAAGATGTCGGAGGGGTGAATGAAGGAGGGGAGGGTGGACCAGAGACGAGATCACTTTGGGAGATCTACGCGGACGACTACGAGATGACGGAGACGTTTTTGAGGAGGTTTGTCAGGCTGCTGGATCAAGTTGAGGCGATAAGGGGGTGGTCGGGCTGGATGAGGGATATGGCGAGGCTTTTCGTTCCGGGGCCAGTCCTCAGGATGTTGGGAAGGCAGTAACTAACTACCGGTTGGAGGTGCGTAGAAAGGTTGGAGTCCTCTGAGAATTGGTGGACAAGTTGAGTGAGAATCCCCAGAAGGAGAGAAGGAAGCGGCGATGGAATAATGATCAGAAGATCGATCGGGTTCGCAGGACATAAGGAGAGGGATGGAGGAAAATGAAAAGGAGAAGAAGGAAGAGCGGCTTTCGATCGAAGACAGACATTGGTAGTCGGTCAGTCAATCAGCCAGCAATAAGACTCGGGCTCTAACTCCTTACGGCTCGGGATATGTATGATGTGGATGGAGGATGATGAAAGAAGCAGGGAGGGCCACGACTACCTAGGGCAAGAAGTCAAGAATGACATAATAATATTGGTTGCGACCAACTGATATAGTATAAGTGAGATATGTATGCACATGGATCCACGGAAAACGAGATTACAGCCAACCCGATATGATAAATAAATGAACAGACGGCATAATAATGATGAGATGGACCAATAGTTAAGTTCAATAATATTACTAGAAAAAACAGAAGCCATAAAGACCGTTGTGATTTCCCACATGCAGTCAGTAAGGATAGTACTGTGAGTATAAATAGCACTTCTCATTTCCATTCTCGAGAAAATGAAGTACCGTTTGGAGATTTTTCAAGAGAGCCGTACCGGATACCCTAGTAGATATAGCAGTTAAGTATCAAGCAAGTAGGCAGGAAAAGGAGAACCACAAAGCCATTTTTTTTTAAAAATTTATTTACATACATAAAAAAGCGACAACTATTATTACAGCACCATGTACTTCTTGTACATTGTGTTTTTTTTTTTTTTTTTTTTTTTTTTTTCTTTTTTCTTGTATTTTTAAACAAAAATGCATGAGTAGGTACAGCAGGTAGGATGGATACATGCGAAATGCCTTGACATATTAAAAGAAAAAGAAAAAGAAGAAGAAAAATAGACCTCGTCGTCTCAACTTGCACATATGGCATGATACTTGCCCACCCTGGGCGCAGGGAAACATTACAATTTTCCTCGAGCCACCGGGTTGATCGATTCGCCTGTTCCTTCCCGGGCAAGGCGATTTCCCTCAGGCAACTACATAGTTACCATACTTATTATCTCCCCCCTCCCCCCTCCGGCTTTCTTAACCCTCTACATCCGATCCGGGAAAGCTACGTAAAATTGCTAGCAGGTACGTTATCTCTATCTAGTATGATAGATATAGATATGTACAGATGGAGACTAGATGGCAGCCCCTATTAACTTAACCCTGTTGCTTGTTGCTTTCTTGCGCCTGCTGACGGATTCGTATCGGAGCTATCTACTGCAGGTATGTAGTTCGTCGTGGCAGCAGCACACCTTTGTACTTGTTTGCGTACGTTGGCAGAGAAGCAAAAGTTGAAACCCTCGGCCTGATTGCATAGGACCCAGTGCCTCCTCCCATTGGGTAGACTTATCTTGTTACAATTCACGTCGCATACAGTCTCTAGTCAACAGACAGCATATCGCACTATGCATGGTACGTCTGTAGTAGAGTTTGGAACTGCTTGCTTGTATCAACAACACGTCCACAACTCATTACTCATTCACTTGTCTCATCTCATCCTGTCTCTTCCATCTCTTAAACCCCCTCGTAAACTTTTCTTTTCCACCAAGATCAATCAAACAAAAAACATTTACTAGCACGCCCCTACAATAGAACTTATCATCCGCTTCATTGTCTCTCCATCGCTAGTGCCCAGAGACTATCAAATTCGCGAGACCTATTGCTAAGGACTGAAATAACGAAGAGTTTGGTATCCGAATTCGCCAAAACCCAGGAAAAAGCAAGCATGTCTAACAACAATATAGAAATTGACTAATTTCCTTGAGCCGGGGAAGGGTTCGAGGAGGAGAGGAGGTGATGCAAGGTAAAGCAATAATGACAAAATAGTGGGGAAAAAAATACCGAGACGAGAAAATTAAGTCCGAGGGAAGGTATTAGTGACGATGGCTGGGGGAGGGGGAAAGGGTCCGGTAGTCCGACACTGGCGGATACTAGTCCTCGTCAAAGATCTGGTACGTGTTCTGAAGAATTGTGTCGATAACTCTCGAGTGCCACGCTGCATCTGCTATGTTACCGGCATCCGGGGAGCTGCCGAGCAGCGTGGGGCCGAACACGATGGCGAGGTTTTGGCTGGACATTCTGTTGACGGCCGAATTATCCATCACGCGGTAAAGGTGAAGGGCGAGCGCCTTGAGCGTGGCATAGTTGGGGTCGGGAAGGCTGTTGATGATAGCATGCAGCAAATCGCGACGGATGATGGCATCTTCTTGTTCTGTTGAGGTGGTCAATAAATGTTGGAAGTTTGGACAAAAGAAAAACGAGGAGTGGGAAACTTACTGGCTGCCTCGATAAAATCATTATGCATGGCCTTGCCCAGCAGAGGATCCGGGAGGTCGCGGAAGAATTGCTTGAGCAGACCGGCCACGCTGTTGACATCATGGAAGAAATTTTCCGGGTTTCTAAAGTCCGTATCAGGCGCATTGCCGTCGGCTCCGGCCGTGTCGAAGAGTGCTCTCAGCCTCTGGATCTGAGTCTGCGAACTAGAAAGACGGTAGATGCCCTCGACGTTGAGACCATACAGATCAATGGCCTGGATACAGCGATATACAATCATGGGCACGGGTACTCCATCCCGCTCGTAGAGCTTTTCGAGCGACACGCCGAATACTGGTCTGGATGGCGGGGACATTTGTGTAGATGGGGGAGATACGCTTCGGGCGGCGGCTTGGGCGGACGGGGGGCCGGCTTGGGGATTTGAGGTGAGAGGTTGATGAGGCTGACCCATTCCCTGCGGAGGTGGAGAGGGGTGTTGTGCCGAAGGCGCCCGTTGCTGTTGGCCGAGCAGCTGTTGCGGCGGCGGCGACTGCTGCTGGCCTTGGCCCTGGAATGATCCCTGCGCCGGCTGGGGTTGGGGGCGGGTTGACTGGGACTGTCCGGCGGTCTGGAAAGGCAGCGACCCTAGCTGCGGAGGCCCTTGCGAGCCACCCATCGGCGTCCCGTTAAAGCGCGGTCCAGGCCCGGCCGAATTGCGCGAGGGGTACTGCTGCTGCGTAGAAGGTCGGTTCTGGCTCAGAATACTGCCTTGGCTGAAGCTCCTCTCATGCTGCTGAGGCGGCCCCGCCTGAGGTTGAGAGCTCGACCCGGGGAGTTGATGTGGGATGCCCGGCATTGGCTGCATTGCACCGTGGCCGTAGCCATGGCTAGATGAAGGAGGTCCCATGGGACCCTGTCCTCCTATGGGGGATCCGCTGGATGGTGCTCCCCCGGGCGACTGAACCGAACCGACACCCATACCCGGACCACCCATTCCAGGACGCATCGACTGCGCCGGCATCATAGAACCACCCGGCTTGGGCATCTGCTGGTGCTGCTGCGGTCCCCCTATGGGCACCATGGACTGCTGACCCATTGATTGTTGGCCCATTGGCTGTTGGCCCATCGGGGTACCTGGGTGCTGAACAGGATGCTGACCTTGCGACTGACCCGGGTACATGGAGACGGAGCTCGGCTGTGGGTTGAGAACGGGGTTTCGCTCATACTTAAGCTCCGGCGTCCTGGGCGGCATCATCATGTATTGCGCCACAATGAAGTCATTCGCATCCTTCTCGTTGTTTACCGAGCCAGCGATGTCTTTCAAACTCTTCTGGACCCCTGATGGGTGAGGCATTGCGCCATGAGTCTTCATAGGGCTGATGGTTAGTCCGTTGCTTAGGAGCAGCTTTTCGTTGAAGGAAGCAAACTTCTGCATCTGCAAAGCTAGACCAGCGTCGCATTCGCGAGCCAAATCTTGGAGCGCCTTTACAGCATCTGGCCTCGTACTAGATTTGACGGCAGAACGCTCGTTCCTGAGGGCATCAATCCTGCTCCTGTAGTCCTGGTCGGCAGCTTGCACCTTACGCAATAGATCTTCCTCCTGTTGGGCAGCAGATTTGGCCGACTTAAAGAAGCCCTTACCTCCCGGACGAGCATCTCCAGTCCTCACGCGGTCGTACTCCTCGGCCAAGCTGTCGTATTTGGCCTTGGACTTTCGCATCATTGCATCCAGCTCCTGGATTCGTTGTTCGGCCGTCAAACCATTCTGCTTCCACCCCTTCCTACTCTTCTCTGCAATCGCAGCCATCTCGATCAAATCTTCCTGCATATGATGGAGGGAGGCGGAAAATTGGAGCGAGTTGTCGCACATGCGCTCGTGGATAATCATTGTGTCTTCGTAAGCTTGCGCCCAGGTCCCTTGGCGATGCTCGGGTCGGCGCATAGTATTGTTCGACATCTGGCATAGCTTCTTCATCCCATTGGCGTGTTCCTCCTCAAGCTGCGAGCGTTTCTTCAAAAACAGAGCGAATTCCTATCGAGGCGCGGCCTGTTTAGTTTCACGTAGCTCTCGAGATGGTTTACTCCTCCTAATGTCCAGACCTCCCGGGTATGACGTACCTTTGCCGAAGCGACGCTCTGCTTGAGCCGGTTCAGCATTGTTGTGATACCGTAGTCGGACATTAAAACTTCCTCGACCTCCTTGCTGACGTCGCTTCTTTCAGATGGCGCGGGTTGCTTGGCTGCAGGAGCGCCAGCCCCAGGTCCTGAGGATGCCCCATTAGAGGATGCGGCAGCGCTCTCGGCCCCGCCAGAGGACGAGGGTTGGGCTGCTAGTGCGTTATCACCTAGCGACATTGTTCTATCTCGTTGCTGGTTTGGAGGGACGTAGGAAGAGGATGGATCGGGGGGTGGGGCGGTGGAGGCCATGATGAATGTTTTTCGCTGTTACGGAAATCGGATTGCGTGAGCAAACGTTAAGTCGAGCGGGCACGAGTCAAAGCCTCGGGATCGTTTGAATACGTTTGCAACGAGCGGTCTACAGAAAGGGTTATTATCCTATGTCACTTCTCACCGGGCTATTGCGAGGGTGGTAGACAGGGGACCTGGTTTGTCTCGAGATATTTGAAGCTTAGCACGAGACGACCAGTGGTAAGGGAGCGTTCAATGCAGTACCGACAATTGGTAGGGAGCGTTCGAGAGGGGGTTAGTTGTTTTCCGGCCTTTCGGATGGAGATGTGTGGCAGCAAGGGGTGAAACGACCCTAGCTTCATGCGACCTGAAAATTCTTCCCGGTCTTGGAGAGCTTGTCTTGCTGGACCGAGAACTGTTGAGCGGGTCGTCCGAAGTGATGTCTTCCCGCAAACTCGTTCCCGAAGTTGGCGACCAAATTCCAGTGCGCACCGACTTTAGTTAACGTCCGTAGAGTAGTTGTTGAAATTTCGTGCGTCGCTGACAACCCCAGACTGTGCCTTGAGAGAAAATATTCAGGATGCCGAAGCGTGGGTGCTAGGACCTTACACGAGTTAGGTTTGGGTTGTGCTGTGAGGGAAGGTGTTGGTTTCGAAGAACAACGACGGCGGCGGCCGGCCGGTGGGAGGGGTTGGGGTGAACGAGATGAAGGTTCGAATATAAGTAGGTTTCGTTATTCGGAAGGAGGCTATTCCCGAAGCTCCATCAAGTGCATGTGATGTCTATTCTGTCTGGTACTGTGCTAGTAATAATAACTTGATATTTTATTGCGGTGGTGGCCGGGAACAGGGTCGAAGAGATCTTGTATGTACTTGGTTGTTTCCTAGGACCGAGTGAGTAAACGACCGCTACACAGCCTTTTCCGAATCACGGAAGTGTGCGTACTGGTTCTGTCAACAGCAGCTCCGATCAGACTACGTAGCTACGCAAGCGGTATGGATGTGTGTGGTATTGATGCTTGAAACCTCGGTCTGGAGCGGCCAGCCGAGGGTGTTGAGGGTGTTGAGGGTGTTACGGAGAAAATGGCGATTTGAGGATGGATGGCTGCCGCGTTGCGCAATTGCAACAATCGTCTGAAGTTTTGTGGAAATCAGAAGGACAGGGCCTGGAATGAAGAAGAAGGAAGGTCAACATCAACGGCAGAGTGGACCCAAAATAATTAGTGCCTTGAGCTGCAGGCTGTCGATTTCGTGCTGTCTCACGAGGCCCCAAGCCCAGCTGTGGGTTGCCAGGCCTCCAGGGACACCCAATCACAGAAGGAGCACACGAGAACTGCTACGGCACAGGGAGAAGCTCCACACTGTGCCACCACCCGCACTTTCCTCGGATAACTGGCACCTACAATACCTGCCTGACAAGCTTTGGGACACTGCCTCAAGCTAGCCAATGCTAGCCAGGAGGTGTCATCAGAGATGATTCAAGCAACATCGGGAGCTTCCTTTCCTACCACTGCAACTTCGCATAACAGTCCCAAGGAACCTCTCCTTCTTTTTCGTTTTCTTATGAAGACAATCAATGGCCTTTCTGGACCTTCATGAAACGTGCGCAGCTTGATGCTTCGGTCTGGGAACAATGGGGACTACGCCACCATTCTTCATCCTCCGCTTTATGCGCTGGGGAGCTGCGATGCTTCTCATCATTCATTATTCTACACCTACATAGTTGCTACCCTTACCGGTCCGGCATGACATACAAGGCGGATTATTTCCAACGGGGATATTGGTACAGAATACTTACATCAATACTTGGTCCATGATTTCTCCCAGCTTCTGAAGCCTCGTCTATGGATACATGACATCTATACTACAAGGCTCGAACGGGCATTCCATCCCGCGCAACTTGCGACCCTCATCTCCCCAATGGCTGCCTCAGAGAAGGGCTTGCATCCACCTACATATACCGAACACAATGGGCCATCGTGTGCTTCGTAACTCAAGCGTCTATTCCCAACGTCACACTCAACACTCGCTCCGGTCCACTTTCTCGCCATCCAACCACAGCAGGAGCCTCACAACATGCACTCTCGGACCCGGAATTTGTTCATGAGCCTTCCAATATCCAACATCAGAAGGCTGCCCCTGCATCTAGGCCGCTATCCGACCTACCGCAACCCCGGCCTTTCTTTGGTTGCGAGCTTGTCCATCTTGCCTATCTGGTCCCGTCCTTAATGGGTTTTTTGGGTCGCGCTAGAAAGGTTTCACTTTACCGTCGCTTTTCACTCTCACCTTTATCTTTTATTGTATTTTTCTTACCCATCTTGGACTTGAATTTACAAACCCCAAAATCGATGGATTTGTGAAAAACACTAACCAAAAGATGATCATAAATTTCGACCCTCGATAGACTACAGTACTGTAGGTACCTACATAGCAGTTTGGCGTAAAAGGCTCGCCTCTCACAGCGTTGCTTTGCCAAGCTGCCCCCCCTACCTCCCTGGGTACGGGCTCCTTGAATTAGACAACACCCTGACGAACATCATACTTCTCGATGTCCCCTTCGTTGCTCACCAACTCTTAATCAGTCTTCCAAACAGGCTAAACTCTGATCATCCCCACTCTATGAATGCATCTCGCAAACCATCGCCTCTTTGCCCATTCCCAGAAACCATGGTGTTTTTAATTCGGGACAGACCTACCTCCAATCTTATCTCTTCTGGACATCTATCCTCGGTGGTTCTCTCGAGTTCATCTGCGACCGGAGATATTCCCTAGTCTTACCCACGAATCCTCCCTGTTCCCGGTAAGTCACATTTCGAGGCGATTAGGATACCTTCAAGGGCTCATCGATAGCCTGGCAAAAGGAGCCCATGCTGCCTACCGGCCGTTGGTTCAGGCAGGTTGCAGACTCAGGAACAAGGCGAGGGTAACATTCAAGCGTACTCTCATTTCTAACCCCCCTTTAGTACCCCTCATCAAGTGTATCACAATGTTCTGCGAAACAGCATTGATGATCAACCATGCCAACAAGAACAACCTGCGACCTGTTTTGGCTGTCCTGTGTTGTGAGGGGCTTCAAAAAGTGCTCTTTCCAAGAATAAATCTTGGCTTTCTGGATGCGGCCGAGTGAACCAGGTACCAGAGGGGGGGGAACTGATATAACCTCACTAACCTTGACTTTATACAACTTGATCATTGTCCCTGGTGCCTGCAACCTTACATAAGACAACAACCCCATAAAAACCATCATTTCTGCCACCTGGTGCATCAATACTTGAAGGAACATCAACATCACCATCGGAAGGATCTTTTTCTACAGGCCAATATTCCTCTCTCTCACCCCTCTCATAGTCGAAGAAACCGATCTTCTCTACTTGTCTCTAGGCTAAATATCTCCCAGTAACAGTTATTAATTTCGCTCCAGAAGATTGCAATACCCCGCTGATGACTACAGAACGATCTGCTAGGCCGTTTTCTCCAAGTAAACGACACATTTTGGGAACCCTGCAAATGTCAACCGCGAGTTTCCTGGCATGCGGCCAACAGCGTCTCTGTTATTCACAGCAGTTTACCCAACAGGATGCCATATGATTGCCGAAAGGATGTACTCCCCAATGATGCTCCGTATACGGGAAACATCATAGCGACCAGGGTTTTCTTTCTTTCTTTCTTTCTTCTTTTTGTGAAGAGGTTGTCCTTGTCCCGTGTTCACTGTGCACAACGTATGCTTGCCGGAGGCTGTGCATATACATAATAATGGAAGATGGCCCTCTCACCGACGTTGTGCCGAAACAGCTCGGCATTTAGGACAGAAGATTACCCATTCTTCAGAAGAAATGATATTTTGGCCGAAAGTCCCTTTAGGTATGCTGCTGCTGGGCAATTCTAATGTGCCTAGGGTGAGAGCCGAAAATCTCTTACCCCATGTTTGAGATCTTCCTTCCTGAGGGAACAGGCAAACTGTGATCTTGAACTGCGAGCGTCATCCGTGCCCAGCTCAGGACTTTGTTCCCAAACACCCGGGCGCTCCCACAGACAGTCCCAATGTCCCCACCTCCATCTTAGCTTTAAGTTTATGCCTACTAGACATATTAGAGCCCAGACAGGGTAGGCTCTGAAGGTGGGTCTCTAGTATACATTATGGCTGTTGCGGGGACACACAAGGTGAATCCCAAATACTCGACTTGCCAATGCTTTAGTGTTTCGTCAATATCGGACGCCTTCCACAGTCAAGTAATATGTCGGCCGATAAAATATTCGGTCGGGGGCAGTGTCATCATGGCCAACCAACCCATGCTGAGCTCTTTGATATTTAAACAAACATTGTGCTACCTACCTCCCTTTACAATGCAATATTATCGACTATAAAAACGGACAGTAGGTGGTCTTAATCCCAAGTACTTGCTTTATATGGAACTTCCTTCCTTCCTTCCTTCCTTCTGTACTCTATTGGGTATATTATCTCATCTCCAAGTCTACTACATTCTAACTTCCCGGCAAGTTCATGCCCACTCACTCAGCACGGCTTCAGCTCTATCACCGTGTTATCCATCGGCCTCATCACAGCACCGACACCTCCTGCCCCTATGCTATACTGCATTGTGTTCAATAAAACATCAACCTTAACGGCCTCTGCCCGTCCCCCTTTCCTTCTCCCTCTGATGGTGATGCTGTATAGCTCTCCCTAAACTGCCTCACATTGAGCCACTTGCATAGTGGCATTAAGGTTTCTTTCATATCGAGGACGCCGCGCTTCTTCTCGTCGATGTGGGAGGCGTCGACTAAGAGTTGGTCTAGATGGGACAGCTTAAGGGCTCCTGAATTTTTGAAGATGCTTGGCTTAGTTTCTAGTATTCTAAAAGACGGGTGGGGGGAGCTCATACCATTATCAACAAGATCAATAAGTCTCTGCGGCGTTCCCACCGCGACACCGACTTTGTGGCTGCCGAGGAACTTGACGGCTTCTTCCATCTTGATGTGCTTTGCGAACTATTTGCATGCTCGTGGTCAGATGTTGATCTTTGATTATAAATACTACTATGAATGAATGAGTTCTGGGACATGTAAGAGACAACACTTACGCATTTCGCAACTTTCACATCTCCTGACTGGAACTTCCTCATTGTTCTTACTACGCCCGCGGCTCTCATGCCCCCACCGGCTACGATGATCGTGTGGGGTGCCCCTTTTTCCTTCTTGGGGGCCTTCATGATGTCTTTTGTAAAAGCGAATTCCTCGATGAACGAGGGCATGTTGTCGAGGGTTCGGGGACTTTGGAAAGATGTTGTGTCGTAAATTGATGTGCCTAGGATTTCTTGGTTAGTATAAGTGATTCTGCTGCCATCATCATCAGCCTGACTATGGAAAAGAAGGGAGTTTAGTTTCCGCCTCCCAATATACAATCCTTATACAATATCCTCTTCAGTCTCACGTCTCTCTAGCTTTCCCCCGCACAAATTATATATCCAGCCTTGCCAAATAACATTCCCCCAGTCACATCCTAAATTCCATCGCCATGTACTCAAGTATCCTCCGAGTTCTTTGAAGTTTCTTGCTGCCGACTCGCTCATCCCGTTTCTGGTCCACAACAACTCTATCCCCTGATTTTATCTTCCTCTCCCCCAGTATCTAAGATCTAGATCATAAAACAAAAGCTAAGGACAAAACTCACCCTGAACACCCAAATCCCCTAGCTCTACGCTGCTCAAGTCGTTTCCTCCCGCCCACTCGATCTTCTGCGCGAGATAGTCGGCCATGAGCATGGGGTCCATGAAGGCGAAGGCGGTGTTGATACCCTTTTCCGTATCAAACAAACTCTCGTCTTCCTCGGACCGCTTTGCCTTCTTCTTGGATTTGGACTTTTTTGCTTTCTTTTGTACTGGTTCTTGTTGTGCTTCCGAGACTGATTGTGAGAGAGTGGAAGATGTGGAGTCTGTGGCGGTATGTGGAGCCTTGCGCTTCTTCATGTTAGGCTTTGGCTTTAGGTTACTGGACCTTGAACCTGAGGAGGGTCGAGGTTTTGTTGTCGGTTTTGCCATGCTATGTAGCATAGTGTGAGCGTGAACTTGATGTGAGGGCCAAATGGATGTCGAGTGAGCTCTAGGACGGTGTGTGTGCAGATGTCCGGACGTGGCAAAAAAAAAAAAAAAAAAAAAAAAAAAAAAAGGTACTGCGACAGCCTAGGAGAGGAATGCGCTGACCACAGTAAAGTGAACGCCAATTAATAGCTGGGAATGAATAAAATGAGCTTTGTAATGGCAAGTCGAGATTTGCCTCAAAATAGGTTTGTAAATTGGAGTATTAGAAAGATGTTGAAAAGCTCATGTTGCATTTCCATGGGAAATCTTTCAAGCCAGCGGCTCACTCTCTCCAAAAATGGGTTCCCCACAATATCTGGATTATCGATAGCTAAAGTGGGGGTATTCCAGCTCCACCTGGCCACTTCATTGGTCGCAGAAAGTGCTGCAAGCTAAAGAAAAAAAAAATTTGTCTGAACCACGAAAAAAAAAAACCCTTCACAACCACCGCACAGCACCGCAGCTTGTTTCAATCTGACAAGCCAGCATACGTCCACACTACAACATCTAGGTTTTCCAAAGCAAAGCGCTGCTATTTGGATTCTTGAGAGAGTCGCGCATTCTTGTGTGATATTTTGGTACTATTATCTATTGGTATATGTCCAATTAACCACGTACCCACCCACCCACCCACCGCCTACCGACCTCAGCAGATCGAGATGGGCAAACGGAAGCACCGCGAAGAACCTGCCGCCCTTCCCGAGGCCGGCGAGCTCATCGCCACTGCTCCCGCTACGAACGGCGACGTCACCATGAACGGCACCGACGACATCACCAAGAAGAAGAAGTCGAAGAAGGACAAGAAGGAGAAGAAATCCAAGTCGTCCGACAAGTCTGAGAAGAAGGATAAGAAAGAAAAGAAGAAGGACAAGAAGGAAAAAAAGTCCAAGAAGCGCAAGCATGCTGAGCTTGACGACGAGGATGAGGATGGGGGAGAAAATTCCGATGAGGAGAAGGCTATTGATGACGACGAGGGAAAGCCCGTAACCAACGGCAAGAGCAAGGATGCTGACGATGAAGATGAGCCCGCCCTGAAAAAGCAGAAGCTGAGCAAGAAGGCCAAATGGCGCGCTGCTCGTCGTGCTGCTGCTGAAGCCGAGGATGGTGCCGAGGAGGACAACAAAGAGGACGGCGAGAATGGAGCTGAGAACGAAGATGGCGAAGACAAGCCAAAGAAGTCAAAGAAGCACCGCTTCATTCTCTTCGTCGGAAACCTCCCATACTCTGCCACTGCTTCGGACATAGAAACCCACTTTGAGAGCGTCAAGCCCCACCGTGTAAGGCTATTAACCTCAAAACCCGAGGACGGGATCGAAGGCCAAAAGTCGGTCAATGAAGTGGAAGAAACCGCCGAGAAGGGCTGTGCCTTCGTGGAAGTGACCGGATCGATCAGGATGGAGAGGGCGTTGTTGTATTTGCATCATTCCGAGCTCAAGGTTGAGAAGACGGGGGAGAAGAGGAAGATAAATGTTGAGGTTTCGTAAGTACCACTGTCCATGCCATATCATACTGTTCATATGACTACTGCCGCTCCCCTGGAGAGTAACGCCCTTCCTCCCCCCCCCCCCTGACTTGCCTTCTCATTCATCACCTTCCCCCCAATCACCCACCCGCAAATCAACAACTCATTAAGCTAATCTTTCCCGCTCTGCTCCCCCTAATAACAGCGCAGGAGGCGGCGGAAACAACCCGAAGCGCGTGGAAAAGATACGCGCCAAGAACGAGAAGCTCGGCGAGGAAAGGGCCCGCAAGGCGCAGAAGGCGGACGATGCCAAGCACGCCAAGGAGAACGGCGTCGATGAAAAGGGAGGAGAACAACCGGCCGAGGAAGAGAAAAAAGAAGAAGATATGCACGCGGGTATTCACCCTTCCCGCCTTGCGTTCATGGCCGAGCCTGATGGTAATGAAGGGGGTTATGGGCATGGCGGAGGCAGGGGAGGAGGTGGTGGTAGGCCGAATAGAGGGAGCAGGCCTGCTTACCGCGGTGGCGGCGGCGGCGGTGGACGTGGAAGAGGCGACGGCGGAGGTCGTCGTGGGGGCAAGTTCTCTGGAGGGAAGTCTGGAGGGGGAGGCGGAAGGGGAGGAGGGGGAGGTGGCAGAGGAAAGGTTACAGGTTCTAACGGCGGTGCGCTTGGTATTCGTGGTGGTAGGGGCCCATAGTACTTTCTCTCTCTTGCTATTGTTAGCCTGCGTCGGACGCCGGTCTTGTGTGGATTGGCCGAGAAGAGAGGAGGGATGTGTGAGGACTTGACGGTCGGGTATGGGGGGCGGAGCAGAGGGAGGGAGACAGAGAGCATGATTATCTGATGGTGCTTGTTTTCAGTATCTTGTCATGATGTGTTTCCTCTACCTCATGTCTGGTTCATCTGGCTGGCCGCCATATTGGTTTGCTTCTAGTGTTGGCTAGCAAAGCAAGCTTGGCTAACTAGATAGCTCTCCTACGATACCTTGGCTTCACCACATACCCTACGTCCCTTACCCCCCCAACCCTAAACATTGTCTCATTTTTTTTCTTTTTTTCAGATCAGATCTTTGCTGTCCGGATCTCGTTTGTTTGGTTGGCTCATACTACACCATCTGATGATACCCCATACACACATACATACATACATACGGACACTTCAGCCCCAGCCCCTATCATCTCACTCTTCAAGTTCGCCATATGGGATGGACACGAGAGAGAAGACTCGTTCATACGAGTTGCTTTTCGTTTCCTGTTTCCATATATATATATATATATATATATATAGAGAGAGAGAGAGAATGAGAGAGCAGACGGTCATAGCCTTAATGGTAGGTGCATGGACAGGTCTCATGTCAGGCGTTCTAGGAGTAAAAAAATTGTCCATAATTGAATCGTCTCTGCAGTAATATCACATCGTCCCCGTCTGGGCATGCTTTGTACCAGTGAAGCCAAATGTGGCAATATTCAGAAAATCCACGACAGACAGCATCTCTCATCCCTATTCTGTATGTACAAACCCTCAGATATGATTGATACCTTGTCAACTCGGAATTTGCGCAGCGAAATATCTCGGACGATGCAATTAAAAGAAAGAAAAAAAAACCAAACCATCTAGTATGAAAATAATAGGCAATCCAGGATCATGCGTCGAGATCAAGTTTGGGCGTCAAAATAGGAATGAGTAGAGAGAAAGAGGCAGAATCCGATTGCATGTATAAACTAATCTGCATATACGTATGTAGTAGGACGAAAAGCTGAGATAACATCCCCCAAGATTCAGCGATCAGAGCACCAAACAAGATCGTGCGACCGGACAAGAGAATATAGCCCCGTCTCAGAGGTCATCCATCCTCAAAAATCCAACCTCGGCGTCCAAGATCATCAAAAAGAGACCATCCCCGCTCTTCAGTCCTCCAGGCACACAAGACTAGCACACAGCTCTCGGGAAACGCCCGTGACGGAACGAGGGGCACAACTTTAGGGGTATTTTTAGCCTCGCGGCCTCGTCCGCACAGCCTTCCTTGTTACGATGGCCGTATGTTGGTAATTAAGGTGTAGTCGCAAAAAATCCTGCTCTTCCAACAAGAATTGGCCGGGCTATACTAGCCTCGTTCAGCTGGTGGAGAAGAGGTGTCACGGCCAGGCTGTTCAAGACTCCAGAAGCGAGAATACACAGTATATAGATCCACCAAAAACGCCAGTGTCGCAAGCAGCCCATTCGACCAGACGTGTATCATCTCGTCACGCCATTCGACCCCTTTCTCTCGCAATGCAGTTTCGGTTTCAACTGGTTTCGTCGTTTACAGGATGGTGCACTTAGACTTCTTGGGCTTGACGGGTTGGGGCCGGGGGTTAAGAACAGCACTGTAATAAAGCCCGACGAGTTAGTGATCAGTAGTGTGCGGGGGATTGTGGGCTGCGTAGAAGGCTATTAGCCTGCCAAGATGAAGTCCAAACAGAACATACCGGATAGCTTCATCAAACACGCTCTTGAGGTTTCGCTGCGTCAGTGCGGAGCACTCGAGGTACTTGTGCGCGCGAATCTCCTTGGCACAGATCAACGCTTGGTCGTAGGAAACGGGTTCCATACGCTTGGCCCTCAGGCTCTCCAGCGTGGAGGGGTCTTCTCGCAGATCGAGCTTGGTGCCGACAAGGATGATGGGAATGTTTGGTGCGTGGTGCTCAATCTCAGGGTACCACTAGACAAGAACGAACGAGTAAGCTTCCGGGGCCAAGTGACACGACATCCGAGTTTGAAATGAAGCGCCTCGTCAAGTCTTCGACGCGGACTCAGTGGCAAACCGCACGCAGAAAAAAAAAAAAAAAAAAAAAAAAAAGAGACAGGAGACAGAGTCGCATTTTTATCATACCTTGGCCTTGACATTGTCAAAGGATGGCGGGCTCACGATGGAGAAACAGATGAGGAACACGTCTGTCTGGGGATAGGAAAGGGGCCTGAGGCGGTCGTAATCTTCCTGACCAGCAGTATCCCAAAGACCGAGGCTAATGGGCTTGCCATCAACCATAACACTGGCAGAGTAGTTGTCGAACCTTTTAATCGGCAGTCAGGTCAGCAAAGGTTGCTCAATGAGCAATCACGTCTGGATGCAGCTTGTTTGAGGGTCGATTGTGGCACGATGATCGAAATGGCGGAGGGAGACGCCTGGGCGGTGGAGAGCTGGATAAATGGAGGTACTGACACTGTGGGGATGTATTCGCCAGGGAAAGCATTTGTCGTGTATGAAATAAGAAGACATGTCTACAATGGACGGAATCATTAGCTTTTAATGTTTTCATTTGAGGTCGATCGTCGCACGCGGATGCTGCTTCGTGGGGGACAGGGCGAGGGAGGAGAAGGATTGGGAGGAGAAGGATTTGGAGGATACTAACCTTTCCTACAGCACCGTCACCGGTGACGACGCACTGCACGAATGCAAACAATTGTTAGCTCAATGGTCCAAAAAGTATGTGTATAGTATCATAGATGCCACGATGTTTTCCACAGTGGACAAGTCCGTGTAGATGGATATCAGGGGGGGGTGGTTTTTGAGGCTCGATGGGAACAACAGCTCGAGACAGTGCATGTGCCGATAGGAATGGTGGTGGTGGTGGTGGTGGTGCTGCTGCTGCAACTGTCGTGTCGTGCCAGGAACAACAGATCTGATAATCAGCTGCAGGAGCTTTGTAAAAGTAAGCTTACCTTGAGAGATTGTACTCCAGGCTGGGCCATTTTTGCTTAATGGAGATTGAGTCTCTCTTTGTTGTCAAGATGTATGCGGACACACACAATAGCCGAAGTCGGTGTGTGGACGGAGGGCTATTCGAATCGGAAGAGGGGGGAGGTTAGCAGCAGTTGGAGGATCGATGTCGAGCACTTCTTTTTTGTATATGGAATGGATGGATAAGAGAGAATGGAAAGGGTAAGGTGAATTAAGAAAAAGGAATGAGGGGAGAGAAGGCAGAAGAGGACGTGGAAAAAGGGCAAAGCGCCGGCAAAAATGGCTGGGCTGGGTAGGCTCTAGATGGGGTGGATGGAGTCGGTATCTGCTGCGTTTCGTTTCAGCGCAACAGCAGAGAGTAACTTGGCTCCGCCTAGGCCCCGGGGGTTGGATGGATGGGGTTGCCATAAGTATATCTGTACTGGCCGTTCTCGGTCCGCTACTGAATGTCGGAGTTGGCCCTTGACAAAATAAAGGGTAAATCTTGTGCTGCAAGCACCACTCCAAGCATTACTGGAAGCAGCACTCGTTGAAGTCCTGCACAAATAAAGCCGTTTCCCGTCAAAAAAATTTCAAACACTTGCTTGCCTGTATCTCCTCAACACTGTTCACTGCACGGGGCCGCACGGGGGGGATCCAAAGCGCAGGGGAGTGTCGCGAAGTACCTCTGAGCTCTTTGACGACTTATCGTAAGGCCACGGACCAACTGCAGTCTATCTCGTCCCTAGCTCGAGAGGGCGAGTGGATATTGGCCCGTTAGAGCTAGGTTGGATGCTTAGATGCGTATCGTGGGATTTGGAGAATTCGCGCTTTGCTCAACCAAGTCTAAAGAAGAACAATTGGATACAAGAAGGAATCCCCACGACTGGGCCGTGCGGATTTGCTGGTCGGAGAAGATAGGGACAAAAAAGAAGCAACAATAGTGGGTAGGGAAGGTATTCGAGGTATGGATTGGATTGGATCGTTTCTATGTACCGCAGCTGCACGCACTGAAAAGCATACACAAAGTGCGTCGCCAAATGGCGCTATACTGAAGTCTGTCGAGGGTGGATAATGGATGGAAGCAAATCAAAAGCAAGCAAGCAAGGTACCTGAAGCTATTGTCGCGGCTCCTGTGTGTTCGTCTGCGGCGTGCATGAAAAGGCATACAGGGACGAATACCAGAGAGCCTGAGTGCCTGGGAGTCTTGACACAACGAAACGAGTTAGTGCCGCAGGATGTCCTGCCAAACCCCAGCCTGCACCCCCAGCACCTAGAGGGTCACACACCCTGCAGGAGGTCTAACAAGGTGGAGCGTTGCTTTCCTAGAGCAGCAGTAGCTTCTTCAAGTCCACGGGCAGGAACAGCGAACAAATCCCCCCACCTGGCACCGCCAGAAAACTCTATGTGGCAGGCACCATGCTGAATTACTGCAGGCGTCTGCTGCTGAAAGACAGTATCCTTTCCTTCCCAAGCATTTCTCAAACTGGCACTTTCCTTAGTGCTGTGCTGCCAAACCGCGACTGCCTTTAAATTCTGACACGTTTCTCCTTCCGCTTTGGGGATTCAAGTTGTTAACTTCCATGCGGAGAGCTATGACCACGACGAAGCCCGGGGTGGTTAGGAAACAACCACCGACCAGGAGGGTCGGAGCCACACCAACTTTCTCCCTACGATATTCCGAACGGGGCTCAAAAAATCGCAGGTGTCAATTAGCTCAAAGCCATATTGAAGCATCGGCAAGTTCATATTTAACACCTCAGTTGAATTTTTGAAAATTCCCTGCTTTGAATCCTCGAGAAAAACTCTTGAGCCTTCGGGGTCATCAACGGAGCCCCGGACTGCTGCGCTTTGCAGTCTGAGACTCGTTGAGCATCAAAAAGTTGAGGCGATGGACTGGGCACGGGCACCAATAAGAGCCCTGGAAACTCTGTTTCTAACACTTGGTTCATTTTATCCCTTTAACCCCGTCGCCGCTTCACAACTCTAGCTCCTTTCGAAATTCCTTCTACACGTGGACGATCTGTCACCGGCACCATTTCCTCTTGTCGATTGCAACCGACTCGAGGCAGCCCCTATACACGATAGATCCCCCACCCCCTGTTCTGGAAACGGCCAACATCCGGTCTAGCGATCTCTCAAAGTCCCGGCCGAGAGATATCACACTGCAACTCGTTCGCGAGGCTCAATTCAACATGGTCGTTCCGGTGACATATTTGACAGAAAATCGCCGAAGAGAGAGAGACCTTCGTCTCGTTTGGGGCATTCAATATGGGCATCTGGAGGGCCCTGGCAAGCCTGAGGCGGCGCTGGACCGAACGGCCTCATTGCCATCTAATTCCATGTCTAGACTATCTTCTGGGTAGACTGACCACCACCGTTCATTGTCCGGAAGATATTCAACTTTGCACGATACTGAGTGTTCCTGGGAGCCAAGCCCACAACTCGACTACGTACCGGACATGGACTGCAATTGGCTTCAATGACGCGCTAGGCTTTGGCGCCATCTGAGGCACTGCTTGTATCGATGAATGCCTTCCAATAAATTCCATAGAACACCCAAGGAACGTCTTTGACCTCCCAGAGCCGGGGGTGGTCAGTCCGGGCGGCAAGCACCCTTCGCCTGATTCGCCTGTCCTCTCCTTCAACCGTCAGATGTCTCTCAGAGACAGCCCAGACAGACTAGGACATCACAACACCCAAAGTGCACTCCGACTGCATCCACCACTTGACCACTAGGGATAGTTTACTGCACCTCACCGCATTGGGTGATATGAATGGTAGACACAGTATGCAGGGTCACTTGTTGCATGCTTGATATGTCCCGTCCCCGACAAACTGCCCGACCTTAGTGCCGGCGTGCCGTTACAAGATCGCACATCCACCACCCTCAGCCCGACAATTCTCTTATACCAGAGAATGTTCCAACACGTGATATTTGAGATTGAGATATCGCCTAGTAAATTTCCATGTATACACCACCCATGACCCACTGGCGAGCCTCAAGATGACTTGACCGACCTCCAAGCCAGGCATACTTGATATGTTTCTACAAAGCAATCTCGTATGCTGCCACCTGGCGCCCCACATGCCGGCCATATCACACAAGGCCTCTTCGTGCAGAAAATAGCAAGATAGATATGAGATTTGGCGAATTGCGATTTTAGCAAGACAAGTACCATGGTCGCCGTACTGGCCCACGTCCTCTGCAGGGTCACAACAGAAAGTGAAACCAACCGCCCGGGACGAGTACCTGCACAAACATGCTCCTGCTTACCGTTGTTTGATACACTTCATCCCTCGACATACTTGTTTGATCTGGTAGTAGATATATACCTGGCGAGCACCTCGCTCGCACACAGTCAGCACTTTACAACCTATGCTCCATGTTTAGAGTAGAGGAGATAGTTTAAGTAATATAGTCTGCCTACACGTTCGTCTTGGTTAATGGTTGGCGCGGCTAACTAGCTATCGCAGCCCCAATCGCACCTTGTAGGGTCCAAGACACTAGTATAAGCGCAGACAGCAGTAGGTATACTTATAGACTTGCCCCTTTGCCACTCCAAGCGGTCCATTATGGTCGGCAAATGTTGTACAGGCTTTCTCCACCGTCCACACTTCTACAATGGCAAGACGGGGGTGGGATGATATTCGGCCAACTGGATGCAGCCTGCCCGTAGCCAACATTTCCTTTATGTCCACACCGACACTGGCTGATACTGCTGCTGCTGCCCCATCAGGCAGTGATGCATTCGTGTTCTTCCTCAAGATAAAGTACGTTATTCTGAGAATCAACGCGGCCCGTCAACCCTTCACAACACTTGTGATGAGATGCGAATAGCCTGAGCTTCTGCATAAGTGCTTGTCGACAGCAGACGTGGTGCAATTCTACTCACCCGGGAAAATGGGATCACGAAGACCCGAATGGCAACACCACTGGCTAATTCAACTTGGCCAGCTTCACTTGCGAATCTGTTATTACGTTGCAAGGTAAACGTAAAATTGGGCAGTAATAGAGAGCCAGATTTAGCTGGACTGGACCGCCAACATTGACAGCTATAGTCCGCATTCTCTTAACTTGACTCGATATTCTGGATGAAAAATGAGGTCAAAAAAGTATATTTAATATTTTGTGATGTTCAATGACGCTGTAACATCAAGCTTCTTTAATTCACGACGCTCTGATAGCCAACTCAGGCTTGGATTGCATACCTTACGTCATTCCGGCCAAGCCCCAGCGCCGCTGGCGAGCTCGGGTGTGCGCTCGCCGGGATCTGAGTTTTCGGCCCCACTTTAGAGCTCGCCGGAGCTGCTCGGGTTTCTCATCAACTTACATAGAGCTGATGAAGCTCAAGGTTCCAGCACTCACACACGGTTTCAATCGACGTCAGTCCACACCGTCGAACCCAGTTGAGATCGCAACACCCCAAAAAATGAACATCCGCCTGGAATGGTCTCCATTGCGCATGATTTCCTCGCATTGAGCCTTGTTCCCGTGTCTATTAGCACTACCGATAAACAAGCGGGGACGCATTTCCCCCTCCCCTCGCTCTCTCTCTCTCTCTCTCTCTGTCTCTCTAACCCGACTTTCATACTTGTCGCCGCGACGATGGGCACAAAAATACCCCGGCTCTTCGCGCGCTCAATGCCCAAGCGCATGGGCTTGCATACACCCGTATCTCCAACTGTTACATCACCAGCCGTAGGAACACCGCGGACGAGCAGCCTGGGGATATTACGGCCGTGCCGCTGCGGGAGGAAACCGAACAACACACTGCCCCCCGCGGCGGCGGCGGCGGCGGCGGCGGCGGCGCAGAGCCAGCAACCTTTCACGACGGCGGCAACGGGAGGAAGACGTCGCGTCCAGCCAGCAGACGACCCGAACTTCACCTCCATAGTGGACAACGCGCCGCGGCTCGTCCGCGCCGGAGGCCGCAGGCACGGGTGGGGCCTCCTCGTCCTCGCCGCGATACCCGTAACGGCTTTCTTCCTGGGGACGTGGCAGGTGAAGCGCCTGCAGTGGAAAACGGACCTGCTTTCCAGGCTCGAAGACCGCATCGCCAGGCCGCCGCTCCCGCTGCCTGCCAACGTGGATCCGGAAATGGTGGCCGACTTCGACTACAGGAGGGTCTATGCCGTGGGGCGGCTTAGGCACGACGAGGAAATGCTCGTGGGTCCCAGGATCCACGACGGGGAGGATGGCTACTTGGTGGTCACGCCGCTGGAGCGGCCGGGTAGGGAGGAGGAGGGAGGTGCGGGCGCTCCCAAGACGCAAAAGGGGGATCATAGGGAGGAAGGTGGCAAGGGATGGTTCTCTTGGCCCTGGGGATCGGGCTCGGGGAGCTCAAGCAGTAAGGCGGGCAGACAAGCGGCGGAGGACGACCTTCCTCCCGCCCAAAAAGGCAACACCGTCCTCGTAAATCGCGGCTGGGTGGCCAAGAAGTTCAAGGACCGGCGCACCCGTCCCCAGAGCGTCGAGCAGGGGGACGTGCTGGTGGAGGGGCTTCTCCGGGAACCCTGGAAGAAGAACCGCTTCACTCCCGACAACAGACCCGATCTGAACGAATTTTACTTCCCCGACGTTAAGCAGATGGCCCAATTGACGGGTGCCACGCCTGTTTGGGTCGAGGAGACTACTGGTATGTGGACTGCATTTTCTTTCTATTCTATTAGTTTAGACACAAGTGCGCGATGAGAGGGATGCGAGGAACAAGTTTTTACGGAATGAATCCGTATTTATGGGTATCATTCATGCCATATATCCTGTCTCCCTCCATCAATGTACTCTGTCAGGCCTTAATTCCTATCCCGCAAGCCATCAGTGTTCTCCCGCCATCAAATCGACAAGAATGCCAATAATACTCTTATCCCTCGTCCCTCATCTAAAAGCATACCTTCATCCACCCATGCACGAAACCCACAGCAAGCAAACCATGCTCATCTCAAAACCCGTACCGCCCAAAACGCCACCACCATCTTGAAAGTTGAAGTGAACACCGCTAACCCGTAACTCCCGTACTCCTTCGTTCCTTTCCCCTGTCATGCAGAACCCGACATGCTAGAATTCATGGAAAAGAAGGCCAACGGGATCCCCATTGCCCGCGCCGCCGCCGTGGACGTCCGAAACAACCACGCACAGTACATCTTCACGTGGTACGGCCTGTGCCTCGCGACGTCCATCATGTTCTACCTCGTCGTCAAGAAGCCGCCCACCGACACGGCGAGGCGGGTGAAGTTGAACAGGAATTGGTAGTAACCGGATGAGTCTCGCCTGATTCGCACCCGAGGTTCAAGAAGCCTGGTACCTAGTAGCGCCAAACCTGTGAGTATGCCCACAGCGAAGGAAGGTTGGGCGGTCATGTGCTCGCTCGTCTCACAGTAGTCGGTCGCCGTTTTGGTTTCGGTTGCACCGGAGCAGGCATCCTCAGTTCCTGAAGTAGTTCCCGCGGGAGATGCCTCTGCGCGAGGGAGAACAGCGTCTTCGAGGAGGTTATCTGGCGTTGTCTGTAGTAACGATCGAGGGTTAGTTATATCTTACTCGCCGAACAACCCTCTCACCCATCCAGTGCATAAAACTCGTTTCAACTAATGCCCTGTGCCTATTCTACCCCATATAGGGTATGCATGGACAGTGAGTGAGCAAATAGGTGTACATAACGCAGCACGGATCTGAAGGGAGGAAGGAAGGAAGGAAGGAAGGAGAAAACAAAGAACATGAAAATACATACCTCTTCATAAGCGTAATCATGTCATGTTCATCAATAGTCTTGCGTCCGGCATGCTTCGCATAAGCCCCCAAGTCGTCGCCCAGCTGCTGGAAAAACCAGTCCGACGCCTTGGATATCTCGGCCAGCGTGTCGGGGCTCAGCTTGACCTTCCCGCCGGCTCCTGACTGCGCGGCTAGGGTCGTGGCTAATCGTTTGATGGTCGCTGGCGGCAGGGACGGGTACGGGATTCCGTGGGCGGATAGTTTTATGCCCTTTTTTGTTGATTTTGCCGCGCCGGCGGCCTCGGCGACCGAGAGCGCCTCTGTTTCCCCTGCTCCAGCGGGTGGTAAATCCGAATCCGAGGCTGGGCCGGCTGCTCCCAGATCATCGTCGTCGTCGTTGTCGTTGTCGTAGTCGAAGCCGAACGGTTCGTTTTCCGGACCGTCGGAGGCTTCTTCCTGTCCGTGGTCCTCCTCGACGATGTCGGGAAGTCTGGAGGGAGAATCCCTGGCCTGCGCGGCAATCATGACGGTACTCTCGTTAGGATCTACCGTCCCTCCGCCGCTACCGCCGCCGCCGCCGCCGCCGAGGCCTATGTCGCTTTCTCTCGTTCCTGCATCTGCGTCCAACTCGATCCCGGAGTATGCATCGCCGCCTAGTCCATGTCCGGCGGCGGTGGGCGAGCTCTGCGGGAACTCGGGGTCGATCCCCTCGGGTGGGAAGAAGCCCGAGTCGATTCCTACGTCCGGGGTTCCCATGGCGGCCATCCCGCCCCGGCCGAAGGGATCGAATCCGTCTTCGGGATTGAAGTAGTCGCTCATGCGGAAGGAGCCTAGGCTTTCCCTGCGAAAGGGCTGTTCGCTTACCGCGCGGCGCCCGAGCTCGATGCTTTGGGCGGTGTAGTTCATCGCGTCGTCGTCCAGGCCCAATCCGCTCGACTGAGGGGGCACGAGGATGGAACTATCGTCGTCGTCGCCGTCCGAGTGAGAGCCTTGGTCGATAGGCAAAGATAGGCGGGGGCGGTCGATGGGGATGTCGTCGTAGCTGTCATAGCCGTCGTGGAGATCGTGCATGTCGATGTCTTCTGATTCGTCTTCTCGTGCGAGGGACGCCGGGGACGAGGATTTTACGGGTTTCGACTTGGTCGCGAGAACGCGGGAGAGGTTGCGGAGCACGTCTCGCGGGGTTTCGCGCGCGTCGCGGAGGGATTTGCGACGACGGGCCCGGCCGGGGGTCAGTGCCGCGGCGCGCCGCTGGTCTATTAGGCGGAGGGCGGCGCGGCCGTGGGGGGTCCGGACCGAGGGGGGATGGAGATGCCGCGGGGTTCGGCGGGTGGATTGGGTTGCTGTTCGAGGGGCTGAGGAACTGTTCACTGTGAGGCGGGCGAGGGATATTGTTGGTGTGTGCAGGGATTGTCTGCGCCCGGTGCGAGTGCTTGAGGGGACATCGGCGGACATGGCGCGCCGGTTGGTTGGGGTTACGGTAGTGGTGGTGGTGGCGCCGGGTCGGGGGTTGGTGGGCGTGGTGGAGGAGTCGGGGGGTTGATTGCGCGATGCCATGGTGGGCAGTTAAGGTAGTTGGCGGCAAGTAGGCAGGGGATAGATGTCGACACCGCAAGAGTCGGAGGAATCGGAGATGGCAGGCGGGCCTTATATTGCCGTGGGGGGGAGGGGGGGGGGGGGGGGGGGGGGAAGGTTTGAGGATAAAGTTTCGGGTTGGCGGCCGTGACTTCGGGATCAGTCGTCGGGGATGGTTGTGATGTGGATTGGAAGAG
>JAKWBI020000424.1:0-42664 GCA_022664585.2 Zalerion maritima
ATCTCCCACCGCGTGCACCCCAACAGATTTGCGCACGGACTGGTAACGCACGGCCCCACCAATCGCGGACCGGTTTTTTTTTTTTTTTTTTTTTTTTTTTTTTTTTTTTTCTTTCCTTCCTCTATGTAATTCAGATTCCTTCCCCGCGAAGTATACTGTAAAGAAAGCGAGGCCTGCGTGCCATGATTTGTTTTTAGCTTGCCAACATTCCAGCGGAAATGGGGCTGATACATACGTCGCTCAACTTGTGAATTCCAATGCCTTCCTCTTTGAGGCTTCTATCTTCCTTTTCTCATTTCAGCAGATCAGCGATGCGGCACACTGATATAAATATATCAGACCCACGTGAGGATAATTGCCCGATGGTTCGACGGCGTGCGAAGATGATGGGGGCGAAAGAAAAAAAACAAAAGAAGCGCAAGCAATGCCAAAAGCGGCACGTGTACTACTGACCGGGGTCTCTGGGATAAATTCCTCCCGATTGCTCTAGATGGTAGCCGAAGGGACAGGCGCGGCCCTCTGGGGGGGGGGGGGGGGGTAAAGCGCTGCATATAACGATCTTGATATGGAAGAGGTTCAAGAACAGATTCTTCGGGCGGTATGAGGGGGCTGAAGAGACAGCTGCTCGGTCAGTTGCTCATAGCCATCCTTCTCCACCCGTAAGAGGGGGGGCGGGGGAGTGGGTGGGTGGTTGGGCGAGAGTTATCTGGAGACATGGCCGCAAATTGATTGCAGCACTGGTATGTCGTCGAGTTCTCGTCCTTCTTCTTCTTCTTCTTCTTCTTCTTGTTGTTGTATTTCTTCCTCCTCCCCAACCCTCGGGGGAGTGCAGAAGATCTTTCGCATCAGCAGCTAGCTTACTACTGGGTTTCCCGGCGTGGACTGGCCCACACACACACACACACGCACGCCGCAACCCGTCCCGATGGGTTTTTAGCAAGAGCAGGAGCAGCTTCCATGCGCATGCACCGGGTAGGTATCTATACACTCTTGATTAATTAGATACCTAAAGTAACTACTAACTACCGCAGAGGTCGGGTTATCAGGTTGGAAATACTAGGTGGTGCAGTGGGGTTTGATTATGTAAGGATTTGACTTGGTTGGTGAGGTGAGTCGTTCGGAAAAAGAAAAGAGAATTATATTAGTAAATGCAAACAATCCATACTTTTCAAGACATAGTCCTGTTGCTACCTTTAATTATTGGCTTGAATTCTCGACGTGATGGGATATAAGCTTTATTTCACTGATACAAAGTCGCTGAAGACTCGAGCTGGGGGAAATTGGCCCTACTTGCAAAAGTAGCGGGGCTTAATCTTGGAGGTGGAACCACGCGAGTATTTGGGCTTTGGTTCTCGCCAGTGCTTTAGATCTCAGCTGGTAATTGTGCAATTATATCAATTATATCATGAGGGAGGATGGGTGGATTGTGTTGGACCATGTAATGCTGGTTGGTAGTGCTGGTGGCAGCAGTAGACAGTTAGAGTCCTGACGCCTGGGAATGACACGAAATACAGTTCTCGTATCTAATTGCATGTGGTTTCGGGGGAGAGAAGACGGTACATATATCCCAAAATCTCTCTCTCTCGACTCCTTGTCATCTTTCCTCTTATAGTTCATGAAAATAACCCGCGAATTATTATCCCTTCCCAACCCCGTGTCTCATCCCTTATCACCGCACTCCCTTCCTCACTAGCTCATGCCTTCTTGCTCCACGGGAGGGGATAGGTCCCAACCCAGTCAGACACCTCGCTCCTCAGCTGGATAATCTCGGTATCCCTCTCTCCATCGCCAACGTACCCCATGAATGCCTTCAAGCCCTTTAGGGGCTTCTCGCCAGCTGTAGTCTTCTCCTCAATGCTCTTCTTGACCGTCTTGTCGATGCGCACCGCAATAGACACAGCCCTGTCAACCACATCTGCGACCCTCTCAAAGTCCTCGGGGCCCAGTCCCCTTGTTGTCATGGCGGGGGTTCCCATGCGCAGGCCGCCGGGCGTGAGGGCAGACTTGTCACCGGGAACGGTGTTCTTGTTGGCTGCGACGCCGACGAGCTCGAGGACGCGCTCTACTCGTGCGCCATCGATACCCTGCGGCTTGAGGTCCACTAGCACAAGGTGGTTGTCAGTCCCGCCGCTTATCACCTTGTATCCCAGCCCGCCCTTGTCCTTGCTCTCCCCGAGCCTCTTGCAGAGCGCCTGTGCGTTCCTGAGAACGAGCTCCTGGTACGCCCGGAACTCGGGAGCTTGCGCCTGCCTGAGAGCCACGGAGAGGGCGGCAATCGTGTGGTTGTGAGGTCCGCCCTGGTGACCGGGGAACACTGAGTGATTGATAGGAGTCTCGAGGTTGTACATCTCCTCGGCTCCAGTCTTGGGGTGTGTTCTCCTCAGGCCCTTGCGGAAGAAGATTATGGCGCCACGTGGGCCGCGAAGGGACTTGTGAGATGTCGTTGTGACGATGTCGGCGTATTCGAAGGGACCAGGAAGCACCTTTGCGGCCACCATGCCGCTTATGTGGGCCATATCCGCCAGGAGGTATGCGTTAACCTTATCGCAGATGGCGCGCATCCTCTTGTAGTCGATGTTGCGGCTGTATGCGCTAGCGCCGGCCACGATGATCTTGGGTCGGTATGCGGTTGCCAGCGTCTCCAGCGCATGGTAGTCAATATATCCAGTGGATTCGTCTAGTCGGTATGGGAGAGTCTCGAAGTATTTGGAAACGGCGGAGATCTTCTTGGTCGGAGTCTGGTAGCCGTGGGAAAGATGGCCTCCGTGGGGAAGGTCGAGTCCCATCAAGCGATCGTGCGTATCCAAGAGGGCAGAATAGACGTAGAGGTTTGCCGGAGCTCCGGAGAGTGCTGTATGGAGGAGGCAACAACAAGTCAGTCGCATGCACAGCCATTAAATGTTCAGAAGCTGGGCCGTACTCACCCTGCACATTGACACCCCATTCCTTCGGGTCGAGGCTGAATGTCTCGAGTGCTCGTTGCTGGCATAGTCGCTCGGATTGATCGATGAATTCGTTGCCACCATAGTATCGCACACCTGGGTATCCCTCAGAGTATTTATCTACACCAATGCCGAGTTAGTACTGATATCTGGGACAAAACCGTCAAGTCCCCAGCCAAGCAAGACCAATATATGACGTTCGCGTGTTGTAGAGCTGAAAATCGAGACATACTCTGCATGGGACTGCCTAGGGCGTCGAGAACTGCCTGGGAGGTAAAGTTTTCTGACGGAATTAGGTTGATGAATCGCCTTTGCCTCTCCTTTTCCTTCTCGATGATCTCGTACATGGCCGGATCGGCATCTGCAATGCTTGCTTCTAGTAGCTGTAGGCCGGCGATCAAAAATCAGTATAGTGTTAGCAAGTGTTTCTATCTATAGATACTCCATGGGGAGTTCCGTGGTGGTGTTTTAGTATTTAGAGGGGTTCCCAGACCTTCTGCTGGCTCTCTAAGCTGGTCGTGGACATTGTTCTCGCAGACAGGGAGCTCACGCCACGAAATGTAGCTAGGGGAGCTGCCGGCCTCGCAACCCTGCATCGTGGTATGCTCCTTAGAGGAGCTCTAAATGCTGCCGGGAACGACATTGTGGACTAGAACCGTGGGAGTACAACGGAGAAAAGAAGAATAAATGATATGGTGTGTTTTTGAAGAAAAGAAGGATTTTCAAAATTCACAACCTCCCGTGCATCATATGAAAGGGAAGAATGGGAAGAATGGGAAGAAAGAAAAGGGAAACTCGAAGAGAAAAGACAGACAGACAGCCGACGAGACCTGAGGTGCGCGGCCGAATTAGACCTCTTTTTGTCTCTGGAGAACTGTTGTGTTCTTCTTCGGTTCTTTGGGAAACCGCAAGGTGATAATTCAGAGCCGTGCATGCGGGAGGGGATGGCCTTTTTCAGCCGCTGGCAGAATTGACAAATCGTGAATGATGATTGTCACATAGTGGTGCCGACGCCGGGATTTCCCATTGTTCGACCCTTCCGAGCCAACCCCGCAGTCACCAATTGCTGTCGCTCTTACCTTCCTGATTCCCGAATATTTTCTTAGAAATTTACGACGGCGTCAGTGGCGATAAGCGGCGATAAGACGCACCTAGCCCACTACCGCTGGCGGAATCAAACGTGCCGTATCGATAACATCCACGTGCCACAAGCTTTCTCCCCCCATTAACCCCCTTGCATTTTCATTTTTCCTTTGTTGGATATTCCTTCGTCCTCCCGTCTTCAAGCAACAAGTTCTTCCTTTGGATGAGAAAATAGACTGCAAGATTTAGTTTGCACATTGATATTAGGAAAGTGTTTGCAGTTGAATACCCGTTTGTGTTAATAGTTGGTACAGACCTGATCCTGTCGGTCGGAGTAGGTTATAGCACGTCATATCGACATAGGAAGTTAAATACAGGAGTGGGTAAAATAAAACAATAATAAAATAAGTTGTCAGGTCCAAATGCATGTGTCGTGTCCCATCATTGTCCAACACCTCGAACACATCACCCGGTTATAGTATCAATGTAGTAGATAGGTACTAATGTATGGGCTCCACCGAAAGCCTATAAGCTTCTTATTGGTCTAGTGCCGGATCACCATCAATCTCTAGACACACCAGGTCAAGCAAAACTCTATTAGCCATGTCACAGGATCATTGTGCTTCCATCCAGGTTACATACGCCGACCACTGTGCCCAGCGCTTAGGTTATGCATGCTCTGTTTAAGCACTGATTCCCAAATCTGGAGACGGATAGCAATAGCCGGGACCGAGATCCCAAGCCCAGTACTGTCATACCGTCCTCGGGGAAACTTGTGCCGTTATCAAATGTCGTCACATAGCATATTCCGCGCATGACATAAGATGCCCACGGGACGATAATACCAGAGTGATCAGAGACCGTGAATCAGTAAAGTTCCATGCCATTGTGTCCCATACATGCTTTTACGCAGGGAAAAATTTGAAAAAAGAACCATGCCTTGACTCCGGATGCCGCCCATGACCTCAAGAACGTTGAATTGCTGAACCACCAAGTCCACCACACACCTACTCATCTCCAGCCAGTGCGGCATTTCGCTTGGCAGCAGCCCTCTCCAACTTGCGCTCGCGGGCAGCCTTGCCCTTGGCACGCTTGGTGTCCATGGCCTCCTTGATTTGCTTCTCACGGGCCTTCTCGGCTTTGGCGCGGTGGATCTAGCGAGAAAAAAATAAGTCAGTATTAAGAAGTGGTGAGCATAGGAGCTTTTGATAATAATAACATACGTGCTCGACGAGGGCGCGCTTGTGCTTGAAGGTGTTACCCTTGCCGAGGTGGTAGAGCTCGTGGTACAGGTGCTTGTCGATCTTGCCAGAGGCGCGGTACTTGACGAGAAGACGGCGGAGGACACGCTGGCGGCGCATCCAGAGAACCTGACTGTTGATCGGAAAATCATGTTAGTGATATGTTGTTTCTCACTCAGTCTGCTCCAGGCCCATATGATTGCAAGAGAAAAAGCGTACCTAGGCATGCGAGCATCGGCGGTACCCTTTCTCTTACCGAAGCCACGGTGCCTGCCGTCTCTCCTTGCGAGGTTCAGCTCACGGGCACGGGCACGGGAGTGCATGGTGACGGGTTTCTTGATGACGAGGCCATCGGACACGAGCTTGCGGACGGTCTGGCGGGAGTTTGCGTTGGCAATCTCGCTGATCTCGTTGGGGTCGAGCCAGATCTTGTTGCGGCCGACGCCCAAGATGTCGGCGGCAAGCCTCTTCTGAGTTCGTAGGTTGACCCTGTCGGAAGAAGTCTTCAGTCAGCCTCCAAGTTTTCCAGATACACACTTCCTCTATTTCGACCCAAGAAGCCCCAGCAGAGACTGAATGTTCCATGCTCGATACAATGCTGTCTGACTTGATCATGTCGTGGTCGAGGGGCGGAGCTGGTGGGGAGCAGAGCTTCCAGTTTCGGGAGTTCGTCGCGTGGCGGTAGGTGAAATTGGCACCGAGGCCAAACTAGGTGTCGAATCGATCACCATAGCAGGGACATCCATCATTTTGGGGGATAAGCATCGAATCATACTCACATCTTGAATGCTGTTTGTCTTGTCGTGGACGGCCTTTTGTTTGGTGTTGCTAGTTGTTGCAAAAAAGTTGAGGGGACGTTGATCTCACGGGATTGCAAAGGAAAAATGGCAGATTGTGTGGGCGGGAGAATTTCCCGGTCCCGATTTGCCAGGGCTAGCGAGAGGGCAGTGCAAGTGGGGAAGCTGAAGTCACGTGCGATACAGGATGCACCCACAGCCGATAAGATCTGTTACGGTCAGCGAGCCACACCGAAAGAATGCCCCGGTAAGTACCTGCCTAACTGTCTAACCCGCTTCTCGGACTGGCTAGCCAACGAATCAAAAAGAAGACATAAGTTACGCTCTACGATGCTTTAAACTACCCGTCTCTTATTACCTCAAGACCCAGGAGCCATTTCTTCTACGTTTCCTTTCCCAAGTTCTCCATACATGATACTTGTTATCTTTTACAATACTAGACGCCAAAACCAAGTTGTCATTCCAACATATCGCCCTTAAATCCCCCACCATATTCTTTGTCCCGTGTCGAACGATGGCTAGCGTCGAGCTGGAATCACCTAGGGACAGCTCCGCACGGGTTATCGTACCAATAGATCAAAGTACACTTACAGGGTGACGGAGTGTGGCGAGACTGCTTATAAATACTCTGACAATTATACCGGCGGCTTGTAGTGGGCGAGTAAGTTACGTATCCCAGTGGCCATGTTGTTGTCTAATCGGTCCGCAGATGCAGCGCGTACTATAGACAAGCTCTGAGCGCTCCCCTCTCGGTGAAGTCCAAGAGAAAGTCCAGAAAATCGTGGTTGCTGATGGATTGTCACTGGCCTTCTGTTGCCTATAATCAAACCCCTTTAACCAAGTCTCCCCTCCATCAGAAAGTCTCGGATCTTTGATATTCTATAAAGGTCGTTTTCGCGCCTTGCGTGGCTTATACTTTCAACTGCCCAACCTGGGGTGCCGTCTGTGAGACCTAGTTCTTATCCTTGTCGCTTGCGCGAGTCAAGATTAATGATGATAGGGTTGTCGCCGTTCATCATGGTGTTTCTTGGGTTCGGATGGTTGTGTATGAGGCCGAAGTTGTGCAAATGATTGACAGCACTTTCGATCCCCTAAAGGCAAACAGAAATGTCGAAATGAGCTTTGGCTCGTCGAGATCGATTGTGGAAGAGGAGAAGATCCGCTTCGGGATCCTAGCGTAGAAGTACTGACCGTCTTCCTTCCTGCAAAAAATGGGTTTCGTATGATTAAAAACAAGGTCACCGTCATTTTGGACGAAAGCTAGGCACTGTCTAGATAGCTTCCATAGGATAGGATTGGTGGGTTGCTGAGGGGATAGGTTCGACAACCAGCACTGCGAGCATTGGAAAGATACAGCATCGGCTGCTCAAAAGTTTCTCAACACAGGAGGATAGTAGCGAAACTGGTAGACACAAAGGTTGTGTGGTTGGTACTTACATTCGGCATCAGAATCTGAGCACATCAAGGGCTCGAGTTGCTCTTGCAGCTCCCCGAGACTCCCCCGGGCTGGGCTAGCTGTAGCAATGAATAATGAGTCCAGTGGCCTTCAAGATATACTAAGGTATGTACACAGGTGTTTTCTGCTAAATTTCATCCCCGCAGTCACGGACATATTCCTCTAGAGACCCTGGGTAATGATTGGCTGGCAGTGTTGCAGCACAAACTCTGTCACCGTCTTATACAACATTCGATGACCGGATGGATCATCCAATAAAGTTCGCGCAAGCATCCTCGTCTCTACTAGCTCTGGAGAACTGGTTGTTGGAGGCAAGCCAGTAAGTAGCTGGGCATCCAAGAGCAACAGTTGTACCTCCACGTTTGGTGTCGCAAGCGAATGCAAGACTGTCCAGAAAGCCACGAAATACGATTTCCCAGTGACCGAGCCATCGCGGGCTTGATGCGATGGTGCTTTTGCCTGCAGGACTGGAGTGTGGCCCGTCGAGCGAAACCAGGAAAACAATTGTCGCGCAGAATCGCCGCCGGAGCCCACCTATGACAAGTATTTGACTAGCATGGAACGTCCCAATCATTAAGACGCAACCCGATGAATTGCAAAATGATTAACCTACCTACCAACTAGTTTCCGAATCCCACATGCCAATCGTGGTTAAAAGCATGGGTATGGGAACACGACTCCCAAAGACTCATACGAAAAGTTATCCACGGAAGCATGTCGGGGATTAACGAGATTCATATAGGAATTATATTCCGGTGAAAAAGACTTCGCGAGTATGCTGACCAACATGGCCCGCGGAATTCTGGTTAATTACCTGCAACCTTCCATCGACGATGATAACTTTTATGTAGATCAACCAACATATCCTCAGGGATTTCACGAATAAGCTAGAGTACAGAACACAGCGCCAACATCCAGCCAATACGCTTAATAAAATCCACACCGTTAATAATTATTGCGTGATTTATCACCATCAACAAAGTCAGCTTAGCAACACTCTTGCATTTTCTTCGGCCTTCCATTTGCCACGTCTTACGTGGTCAAGGTGTTAGCAGCGCCACGAGTCCCTGTTTGTGTGCGGGAGTAACATGCAACGGCGTCCGGCCATCATTATCCTTTGCCTCTTTCTCGGCGCCTGCATCGAGAAGAAGTTTCGCAATGGCCTCGTGGCCTCCGAAGGCGGCCCCATGTAATGGCGTCCGGCCATCATTATCCTTTGCCTCTTTCTCGGCGCCTGCATCGAGAAAAAACTTCGCAACGGCCTCGTGGCCTTCGTAGGCGGCCCTATATAATGGCGTCCAGCCATTATTATCCTTTGCCTCTTTCTCGGCGCCTGCATCGAGTAAAAGCTTCGTAACAGCCTTGTGGCCTCCGTAGGCGGCCCTATATAATGGCGTCCAGCCATCATTATCCTTTGCCTCTTTCTCGGCGCCTGCATCGAGAAGAAGCTTCGCAACGGCCTCGTGGCCTTCGTAGGCGGCCCTATATAATGGCGTCCAGCCATCATTATCCTTTGCCTCTTTTTCGGCGCCTGCATTAAGAAGAAGTTTCGCAACGGCCTCGTGGCCTCCGAAGGCGGCCCCATGTAATGGCGTCCAGCCATCATTATCCTTTGCCTTTTTCTCGGCGCCCGCTTCGAGAAAAAGCTTCGCAACGGCCTCGTGGCCTCCGTCGGCGGCCTTATGTAATGGCGTCTGGCCATAATTATCCTTTGCCTCTTTCTCGGCGCCTGCATTAAGAAGAAGTTTCGCAACGGCCTCGTGGCCTCCGAAGGCGGCCCCATATAATGGCGTCCAGCCATCATTATCCTTTGCCTCTTTCTCGGCGCCTGCATCGAGAAAAAGCTTCGCAATAGCCTCGTGGCCTCCGTAGGCGGCCCCATATAATGGCGTCCAGCCATTATTATCCGTTGCCTCTTTCTCGGCGCCCGCTTCGAGAAAAAGCTTCGCAACGGCCTCGTGGCCTCCGTAGGCGGCCCTATGTAATGGCGTCTGGCCATAATTATCCTTTGCCTCTTTCTCGGCGAGTGCATCGAGAAGAAGCTTCGCAACAGCCTCGTGGCCTCCGTAGGCGGCCCCATGTAATGGCGTCCGGCCGTGCCGATCCCTCACCTTCTTATCAACGCCATTTTCGAGCAGTATTTTGACTACCTCATCTCCCCCATTTCCCGACATGGCTGCTAAATGCAAGGCAGTCCTACCAATATGGTCTCGTAACCTTTTATTCGCATCCTGCGATAAGTAACGAACGACCTCTTGATGTCCCTTGTATGCAGCCCAGTGTAAAGGTGTATTTCGCAACGCGTCCAGAACGTCAAGAGCTGCTCCCGCTTCAACCAACAAGCGGACCACAGGGAGATGGCCGTTCATTGCCGCGCAATGTAATGGCGCTACTCTATCCCTACCACTCGCGTCTAGTTCTGCGCCTTCTTGAATTAGACTTTGAACGATTGGCAAATACCCGCCCTGGCAGGCGTAGTGTAATGGTGTCCATTCGATAAGGTCTTGGGCGTTGCTGTTAGCTTGATGCTTTAGTAGCTTGGAAGCGGCGTTTTCGGATCCTGTAACTGCAGCATAATGAAGCGGCGTCCAATCGTGGATATCCTTCGAATTCACATGTGGCAAGGCTGCTCCGATTTTTCTCTCAGCGCGCCCCTTACCGGGTCGAGATCGAGAAAGACGGTGCAGCTCCGTATCGTTAAAGGTGACGGGGTAACTTGTGTCTTCCTCCCCAGCAGACCCATCTTTCTGCACAATGTCGCACTTCCATTCCCGACCCTGTTCCTTATATAACCTCATGAGGTTCGATATAACCCTTCGTCTAGCGGTTTTCATCTCCTGTTCAACTTTGGATTCCGACTCTTTAGGCTTCGAGTCAAGCTCCGCTTCAAGCTCCGATTTCACCTCCTTCAGCGTCCGGATATCCCCGTTCTCGTATTGTTGAGCTTCCTTCAATTCGATACCTAGAGTGACAGTCCTCAGATATTCCATCAACACGGCTGTACCCCTAACGGCAATTCCACTGTCTGCTGGGAATGTTGCTGTTGCTCGAAATACCCACAGGTACGCGGCGCCGGCCTCCTTCCAGTGTTGCAGTTGCTCGTCTCGCTTGGCTTGTTGTCGCGCCAATTTAATAATCTCGTCAGCTTGCGGAAGCTTCTGCTCCACACTTAGCGGTGGTATAACGCTTAGGTAGATTTGATCCAGACTTCCAAGTCCAGTACTTTGGATATCCTCAGCCATTTTCGACAGACGATCATTCCGCAGCGTGAAGGATTGCCAGGAACTAGCGCTGCTGGTGATGTGGCGTGTCTCCGCACCGCCCTCCATGGGGTCCTTCAGTCTCTTTGCCATAGCCCACATGAAAGCAGAGAACATGTCTTGGGCATATAGTATCTTCAAGGGGTCATACGAAGCCGTCGCCAAGAGGGCATTTCTTGTGTCCTTTCCAATGCCTACGTTGGCCACCTCAAAGTTGGGTTCCGTGCTTCCATATCGAGTTGAATGGATGTCCTGTTGAGACATGCTGCTGGCGCTGGAACCCCGACTTCCGTTTTGCCCCACTTGCTGTCGACCACATCCAACGACTCTGTGATGCTTCACCTCTAACACGTCCTTCTCTTCTAGCCCGCCCTCATCTTCTTCCACTTCTAGGACACCAGATACATCACTCGGCATCCACCATCGGAGATCTCGCCGGAGGCTCGGCGTAGATGGGCCTAGGAGACGCAGATTTTGTTCGCCGTGTGATCCTTGGGTACGCGATCGTATATCGTCCTGGTCACTGACAGAAAATAGCCATAACGATAGCGCTGCCTCGATTTCTGAGCATGCTTCCCACTTCCCGTTATGTCGCGTAAAGTGGAAATGGATTGACTGTGCGTCTGATCCGGCGTAGTTGACTCTAAGGGACCAGGTAAAGCTGCCCGGGCCTGAAGAGCCGAATAGAACATCCATCGTCACTTCGATTGCCCTTTTAAGGGCGGTGGCCTCTGCGAATGCGGGACCATGCAGATTGGCAAGCATGCCAAGATCTCTCCTTATGTTCATGACCGTGTGCGCCCTCGAGGTGCCATTCTCGCTCGCCTCATGATCTTTAGTTTCGCTGAGTTTCTCGTATATCTCATGGTTTCCGCCGGTGACGATTCTCCAGTCCTTGGCAGCTTCCTCCCCAGAGTCCGAGGTATCCAGCCAAGGTGCTTTCTTAAGATCTCCCAGCGTTGTCGCAAACCACTCCAGTTCGAATCCTGAAATAAGACTCTTGCTCCCAGGAGGCATTGCAAGCCCACGACGAACCCATGCCCTAAGACAGGTCATTACGAGGATAGCACCAAGCTGAGCAACCGAGGCCGACCAATGCATTCCTCGCAATCCAACAAATTGCACAAAGAATCCGCAGAGGCCAATCAATGTGCCAAGGATAGTCTTGACCTCCAAGATGGTAGCATATGCTTGGTCCTCGGTCATCCCACCATCTGCCTCGGTGCTAGCAGCTGGCGTCCTTCGACTTGGTCTGGCCCTGCCGATGTGCTGCCTAAAGGATTTGTAGCGGCTAGTTACTGCGAGAATGACAACGATAAGTTGTCTATCCAACCACGACCTCGGGTCGTGTTTTCTACTCGTCGCCCGGCCTAGTGTACCCGCTCGATACGACTCCGTGATGATGGAGCGATGGGTTGGGGTAAAGATAGCAGAGGATTTGAAGGCTTGGTCACTAACTTTTTGTGTCTGCTGCAACCACACCATCCGGGCTCCGTTACCACGCGGTTGATATCTATCTTCGTCCGTACTGCTTTCCACGACATGGGAACATACCAGCACGCCGGTGACCAAGACCAAAGTTCCAATTGCAGTGCAAGGAAACGCGTAGCCGGCGACAGGACGACCGTCCTTTTGGAATTTTAACTTCGGGTGGTAAGTAGCAAAGCCGGAGTACACGAGGACCACCACTTGAAGAATGATCCCAATAACGGCGATTATACGTAACGGGACCCTCCAAAAATAACTGTGGGAATTATGCGATATGTTTGGGGCAGCCTTGGCAGTGTTGCGTACGATGTAGATCTCCGGTGCCTCCGGTGATTGTCTGCCTGGTGATCGTTCTAGGTCTGGTTTTCGGTGGCTGAGAGGACGTTTTGAATCATCCCACCATCGGTGGAAGTCCTCTGCAATGCTCAGGTCTGAAGAAATGTGAGTATTGGCTCGGTCTGGAGGAAGTGAACGTGGATACTAACTAGCTTTGACAAGATGACCGCCTTCCATCGCTCCCTTCAGGTCGCACATCGTTACTTTCGGCATGAGTTCCGCGCTCTTACTTGTCCGATCGAGGTTTTTCGGCAACAAGCAGATAAACTCGATAACCGGAGCTGACCCCATGCATCGCACGATCCCTTGGCCGTTCCAAAGTTCACAGACTTCATCCGAGGTCGACGACATCAGCTCCATTTCGGCGGCAGCAAGGTTCTCCCTGGCTCTTCCAATAATAGTTTTCAGCCACACGGGACCACCAACTCTGATGGCACTGATAATAACAGTGATTATACCTAGAGGAGCCATTGCTAGTATAATATTATCAGTCCAGCCCATCGACTGGCTCATGAACTGCATGGTGACGCGTTCGCCGAAAAGCGCCAGCAGTCTATGAGCGTGAGAGGTCGTTAGTACATGGACCGGAACAGGGTACACTGAAACTTACGGTGCCAGGTCGGAGAACAAATTGTTGGAGAAGTCATCTCCAGCATCCGCAGCCACGCATCCCGCGAATAATAACGCGAGGAGGAAGCTCAGGTTCTTGGCAACTACCATTTTGCCGGACTAGATGGGGAAAAGTCGAGTAGGCGGGTTGAATTTCACAGTTGGTTTCGAAGGTGTTTTCTTGTTTCAAGACTGATAGTAGACGCATTCGGCAACAGGGAAGTGTCGGTTACAAAGTTGCCGCCCGAGAATAGCATTGGCACGGACGGGATAGTGAGCTTAATAGGTCGTCCTCGAGGTGACGGCCCATCAGGTGGACTGCTGCGACCATAAAAGCTGCATAATATTATCCGTCGCCATTGGTGCGCTGGCGGGGGGAGCTGAAGGGTCTACAGGCCACTGTTTCTTTTGCCTCCATACAGAGTAGGCAGAAAAATCTCGTGGATCCTTGCGTCCAATAACATTATGTACTTTCGGTAGTCCGAAAAGCCACTGAGCAGCCCATCTGCGCGGGGTTAGGCACATTCTCAATAACTCCCGGCGATTCCTGTCGGCTCGACAACTCCTGCTACATGAGGCGCAAATGGCTGGACAGAACTGGCCGTGCCACCCTGACACCCGCGACGTCGAAATACAGTTGGAACGCTAAACACGGGCCGCAACCGGGATGTCCAAGATCGTTGCTGTCTGACGGTGTGCCCTGCGCTTTCGACAAGATCAGGATGGGGTTGAGTGGGGTTCCATTTTGGTCGCTGCCGGGCATTAAAGTGGTTGTCTATTGATGATGGTATTTGAAATAGGCCATGCAGGCTTGGACAGTGGAGTGGTAGAAAAAAAAAAAAAAAAACATCACTAGCCAGAACCGGAGCTTGCCCAACGTCGGAAAATGCACGCGACAGATAAGGCCTCCTCGGTGGCGTCCAATTACATTAATAGGAATACGTCTGTGCTAGGATCGAACGGCTGTCGAGTGGGGTGGCGAGGCGGCACGGACAACAGAATAGTGCTGGTATCTCATTGACCTTGGGGTGTAATCTGTACTCTTTGCATCAACTCATGATATATCTTAACGTTAGAAGAGGACATCTCGGGGTACATAGACATCATCTACGAAAAGCTCGTCTGCATGGAACTGAACACTGTAACATAGATCCTCATTCGGGTCGAGAAGAATGTGGATCTGGGGAATCGCAGCCGGCATGTTCCATGGTGGATGGTCTCGCTGGAAGAGTGGAGCTTTGAGTTGTTTGCCAATCGCCAACGACTTGTGCCGCTTCAGGTTCTGGCGGTCAAGCCAACCATAGCACAGCCCGCTATCTGCAGCATCCTGGCAGTCCTTGCAACCGCCCACACAATTGCTGCACGTTGTCATCGCCCCCGATGGAAAGATTACGGGTTGGCAGCTCTGACAAGCAGTATTTGCACGAGAAGCTGTTTCCATTTGCAAATATCGTGTACTGCAGGTGTTGGTGTGTTAAAGGTGAGAATGGGTGACGTCACTTTCGAGCTAATCACGCTGTCCGCTATACTCTCAGAGCAATGCTCCGGTAGCTTTCACGAATGCCAAGAGTCTCGAGCGCTAGCTCTCAATCACTTCCGGCCTTTTTTTTTTTTTTTTTTTTTTTCAAAAGGGTAAATTTGCCATCGACGAATCCAGACCGGTATACTTCCCCTCCGAGCTTGAAGTTCTTTACCTGGATATGCCCTCTAGCGGGGACATTCACACGATTGCCGTTCCGGGCTGGAGTGATGTAAATCCGTTGTCTGATCAGGGTGCTCAGAAGGCACCTTTGCAGATTCGGGAAAACTGGTATTGAAATGGAAGGGTATTATAGCATCATGGAGCTTGCTATATGTGAAGGCGAAAGCGGCGAGGGAGGACCTGTGCCTAGAATTACCCAAAGAGGAATCCTGGCAGGGCTGCCAACATCATTGGGTCATGTCTGAGGAAAGAGAAGTGTATCAAACAGGAGCTGGAAGATCAAGACATGGAAAATCGGTGTCGCACGCGAAAGATGTTTAATGCCTTAAAAACAAGGCCTACTTGATGTACGGTTAGATACGCTACTGTGTATCCGTGTATATAATATACTACGTACGAGAACCATATTAGTACGGCCGAGCGGGGCAATGAAAAGTCTTGAAAATGGCTCCCCTGCACAGCTGCCAACATGGATCCTGCGTGAGGGTGCGTGGCAGGGCTGAAGATCATTGTTCTTTCGCCACCATAGAAAATATTTCATAATCCACCGGTCCACCGGTCCACCAGTCCATCTTTTTTTGCCTGGTCTCGGTCACCCTCCAAGGCCTAGTCTGCGGCTTTCTTTCGGAAAAAACAAACCACGGCACGCAAAATTCGTTCGAAGTTTAGTACGAAGCAATAGCAGCAGCAGCAGGGACAACAGGAATTTGGGTTTCCACAATGAGTGATGATTGCCATTGGACATTGGTAATTGTATCACGGTACAAGGTTTTCGACCGCGATTGCCTCTGACTGATATGTCTCCTTGCTTGTATCATTAACCTTTCGCCAATCCGCCGCCGCAAGCCGAACTCTATCATGGGGTGCTTTTCAGGACTCGGAGCTCTCCTCCCCCCGTGAACGCCCTGACATGTGTATAATGGAAATATTTTTTCGCGTGCTGATATTTTTTTCATTGGTTTTTTGTATTTCTTCTTCACGTCTTTTACCTACCACCGTTACTTCCTCCTGGGCACACTTATAAGGCCCCTCCAGGGTTGTCCCAATCTGCTTTTCCTGTTGACTTGACTTCCATCGGTTTGCTTCCTCGACCTGCACTCGACATATTATATCCTCCATCCGACACAATATATCCTGCATTCTGCCTACCACATCGGCAGCTCGAGTAAATCGACAATGTCGTACCTCAACGAGAAACGAGGCCCCGAAGACCCCGCCGGCAGCAAGATGCCTCCCCGGAACTCACCCCACGACTCCATGGACAAGGAGAAGGTCCCCGCGGGGCCCTTTCAGGTGGCACCGGGGGTAGATATCGAAGTAGCGTCGCAGCGAGACCTCAAGCGAGACCTGTCCTCGCGACACTTGCAGTTCCTAGCCATCGGAGGAACCATTGGTACCGGGCTGTTCATCGGAACAGGAAGCGCCCTGGCCAGCTCGGGTCCACTGAGCTGCCTCATTGCATTTGCGTTTATGGGCACCATCGTGTATACGGTCATGATTAGCCTGGGCGAGATGGCGACGTTTGTGCCTGTCACGGGCAGCTTTACGGTGTATGCTTCGAGATTCGTGGATCCAAGCTTGGGGTTTGCCATGGGCTGGTTGTATTGGTTTAGCTGTACGTGACTACACTCTCTGCTCTCGACTATTTGTTTTGATACTAACAACGCCTGGACGAATAGGGGCTATAACATTCGCATTCGAACTGACGGTCGCCGGGCAGATCATCCAATACTGGAACGACAGCCTCAACATCGGCATCTGGATCGGCGTCTTCTGGGTCATCTTCACGTGCCTCAACTTCCTTCCCGTCAAGTTCTTTGGCGAGAGCGAGATGTACTTCGCCAGCATCAAGGTTGTGACTATCGTCGGATGGTTGATTTTTGGCATCTGCATGAACGCTGGTGTTGGCGACGAGGGATACATCGGATTCAAGTACTGGAAGGACCCTGGTGTCTTCGCCGCAGATATTTACGATGGCCCGCTCGGAAAGTTCGTCGGCTTCTGGGGCGTCCTCATTACGGCTGCTTTCTCGTACCAGGGTACCGAGCTTGTCGGCGTGGGCGCTGGTGAGACGAGCAACCCGAGGAAGAACGTGCCGCACGCTATCAAATGGACTTTCTGGGGTATCTTAAGCATGTTCATGGCTACCGTCTTCTTCATCGGCATCCTGGTTCCATACGACGACCCGAGACTTGGCAGCGGCAGCGAAGACGCGAGCGCTTCTCCCCTGGTCATCGCCGCGCTGAGGGCGGGCGTTAGCATTCTCCCCGATATCCTCAACGCCGTTCTTCTGACCGCCGTGCTTTCAGCCGCCAACTCAAATGTTTACTCGGCTAGCCGCATCATGGTTGCGCTCGCCGACGAAGGAAGCGCACCAAAGTGCGTCACCAAGACAAACCGCTGGGGTACCCCGTACGTTGCCGTTAGCATCGCATCTGCCGTAGGACTCCTAGGCTTTATCAACATGGCTGCCGCCGGGGCAGAGGTATTCAACTGGTTCCTCGCCATCATCGGCGTCGCAGGTCTCATCTGCTGGGGATGCATCAACCTGTGCCACATGCGGTTCATGAGTGCGCTGAAGGCTCAGGGCATGGACAGGAAGGTGGAGATGCCGTATCTGGCCCCCTTTCAGCCTTACATGGCTTGGTACGGACTCTTTTTCATCGCTCTGGTCACCCTGACGCAGGGTTTCACTGCGTTTACCCCCGAATGGGATGTTGTCGGCTTCTTTAGCTCGTACGTCTCGTTGATCCTGTTTGTGGTGCTCTATGGCGTGCATAAGGCGGTGTGTTTGTGGTGGATGCCCCAACATACAGGGGTTGTAGCGTTGAATGCGATGGATTTGCAGACTGGGAGGCTGGAGGATTAGATGCCAGGCACCTCAAGCCCGTGCATCCTCCTGTTCCGGCAGGTAGACTTTAGAGAGACACGAGGATAAGTGATTGTTTCATTTGAGACGGTACTTGTTGTTTCTTGCTTGTTTTGGCGATTTTCCTCGTCTCCACGCCGCATGCGCATGGGCGGTGTTCATGACTTGTTGCCGCTCTTCTCGGGGCTTACAAAAGTTCTCCCTCTGTCTTCGTCTTCTTTCCTTTCATTATGACTAGTTTTTTTTGTTTTTTCCCTTTCTTCTTTCTTCTTTGATAAGCTGCATACTCGGTAGAAGCATTTCTAGCTGAGACATGAGCATTGGGGTTGGCGTTGATGGGGGATATATAATGATACTACTTAGTGTTTTTAGGCATTCTTTTTGACGGGAAGGTTTTGAGGGGTGCATAGACCATCTATATAGACTACTAGTAGCCACTGAGATGGGGAGCTCCTATTCGTAGCATCCTCTCATGGCTCCCTTGGCGATATTCATTCACCGTAGTATTCAATACTTACACAAATACCCTGATATATTACTTTGCTGTTGCTGCATGCATGCCTCCACCCCCAACGAGAGAATCATACATCTGTGGTCGCTACTACGCCATATCTAGCATGCGGGGAAAGGAATCATTGAGCTGGCTGTAGCTTGCTATGGATGCCGATAGTTTGGATCGTCAGTGTTCCAACACATACGCTTCCATCACTACGTAGGAAATACTGAAATAATATTATCACGGTTGGTGCAGGGGAACACGGAGAAACATTCACATGACTATTATATATCGGGCGTGGAACGACCGAGAGGCTTGATACCAAGCGTATTGGCGTGTCTTCCGGCTCTGCCGAGACCACGCATACGTATGTAAATGTTTCGCGGAAGTTGCACCATTGGGACCAAGGAATACATTTGCTGTATGTACACGTGGTAGTGCGAACTGTGCGAACCGTGCGAACTGTGCGATCGCTCGCGATGTGCAGAACCAACTTTGTGTGTGTCGTAAATACCCAAACGATAACACACAACCTGTGCGCAGTCTGAAAATTTTCAGTTGGAAGTGAGTGGGGTCTCTTCCTCCGAGTCTTCTTGGGGTTTTCCCCCGCGGATGCGGCAGGCAGTGGCGGCGGCGAATTTGGGGGGGGGGGGGGGTGTGAAATGGCAAATCATGACTCAGCATCGTGGGTGCTTGTCCGTCCCGTCTGTGCATACCTACAGTACTACACTACTAACTAGTGTCATATTTGTCGCCAGGGCTTATGTACTCCGTTTCTATGATAACAGTGGAAATGCGTTCGGAAGAATGTAATGTCTTTCATGGTCTCAGCTGGATAGTTGTGCGTGGTATTCAGAACTGGGTACGTTATATCCATCCCTATGGACAAGAATGAGTGAGGAGGGAGGGAAGGGGGCATGCCCGCGTTCCGAAAGGCCGCGATGGTGGCGAAAAAAGAGAGGGGGATGCTGAGGAAGAAGAAGAAGAAGAAGAAGAAGAAGAAGAAGAAGAAGAAGAAGAAGCGATCTCATATATCGTTACCATGAATGAAACGACTGTTCTGTCTGCTAAGGAAGGGTCGTTTCTTGAGTGGCTACTTCATTGTCCACCACGTTCCAGAAGGCAGCATCGCTAAACTCCACTTTCTAGGTCTTCCTGTGTTTCCGGATGGAAATGGGGGTGCTCTGGCAGTGGAGAACAGCTACAGTAGCACATCAGGAAAATCGCTCGACTCGGTAGGAGAGACCATGGATGAGCATTTCCAATGACGAGAATTCTTTCCAAGCTAGAACCAAACTCCAAGAACTCGAAGTCGTGACAGCGTTAGTAAATATAGACATGTACCTTTTGCTATGCAACCCCCCCACCCGATATTACCTCCTCTTCTTTCTCACCGTCGACTATTACTAAAAATCCTAGGTCCGAAAGTCAAGATCCTATATCCTTTATTCTATACCCAACTTTCCCAGGTACCGGACTCATAGTTTCCTTGAACCCCAGACCCAATGCTAGTAACCTCGATGGATGATACCCTTTTGCCCTCCCTCATAGGCCGTTAGCGCAACATTAATATGACTCGTACAGTGATCCCTCAAAATCCATCAGACAGTATCTCCATTTTCGCTCTGCTGTTCCTGCTTGCCATGCGACGCCAACCCCGTCGTGCTCTCCCTCATCATCTTTTCGTCAGCCGTCAAGTCGCTCTTCGCGCTTCCAATATCCATCGTGCAGAGAACGACCAGCGCGATGCTGGACATCGCCACGCCCACCCAAAATGCGGCTTTGAAGCTGGCCTTCTCGCCCATATGGGCAGTCGCATTGACAGCCATGTCAGCCAGTGCCAGGAAGAATGCGCATCCGACGTAGAGGGCGCAATTGATGAGCGCGCCTGCGACTCCCTGGAGGCGGCCTGGGAGGGAGGTGGTAATGAAGACGTTGGTGACGGTGTAGATGATGTCCGAGAAGAGGGTTTCGGCAAGCATGGCGGGGAATACGAAGGCCCAGTAGGAGGGGTTGTCCGGCATGATGGCGAAGAGGAGGACTGCGACGATCTTGGCGATGCCGGACAGGATGAGAAGGTACCGTCCAGGGATGCAGTGGAGGAGCAAACCGCCGGTGCATGCCAAGATGGTTCCCGAGACGGCCCAGGGGAGGAACCAAATGGCCGTGGTGAGAGGTGATTTTCCAAGAACAATTTCGATACTGCAAAGAATTGGGCATTAGGGTGTGTTTCCAGTTGAAAACGTGAGGAGGGACTATACTCACTAGAAGTTAGAATAGAAGAGGTAAAGTCCAAAAATTCCATAGTCGACGAAGAGGCAAAACATCATTCTCTTCATATACTTGACCTTGAAGACCTCACCGGGGACAAGGGGGCTCGTCGCAACCCATCCCTCAATGTAAACACCCGCAGCGAGGAGGAAGAGCCCGAGGATGAGGGTGACGAGGATCTGAGGGCTCAACCATCCTCGGGATGCGTTTGATGCATCCGTGAAAGCGTACACAATCAAACACAGCCCGGGAACGATGGTGAAGGAGCCAAGCCAATCCATGGCGATTTTCCGGCTCCGGGCCTCTGCGTAGTCCCTGGGGATGGAGACAAGGGAAAAAATGGAACTGATGACGCACACACCGGCACCAATCCAGAAGTAGGCGCGCCACGAGAGGAATTCGCCCGACATTCCACCCATCATGATGCCGAGGAAGAGGCCAAGGACCGCGGTGGAGCCGTAAACACCAAAGACGATGTTCTTTCGAAGTCCCGGGCGGTATATTTTCCCGATGAGCATAATGCCACCGGGCAGGATGGCTGCAGCACCGAGGCCCTGGAGTCCTCGGAAGGCAATGAGGCACCAGTAGTTGGGAGAGAACCCGCACGCGACGCTGAATACCGTGAGGAAGACGAAGCCAGCGTTGTAGATGAGATAGCCGCCGTAAATATCTGCCATACGCCCGATAGAGAGAAGGAAAGAACCGGCGACCAGCGACAGAACGCTGGAGGGCCAGGTCCGGAGGCCATCCGGGATCGACAGAGCCGTGCTCAGCTCCGGGAGGACGGTGTGGAACCCGCTGATGAAGTAAGCCTGTAGGGGTCATGGTTAGCTAGTCCATGGACGTGGCAAAAGTGAATATGGGTAGTTGGGCGATGGCGGTAACGTACAGACATGGCGATGGACATGACGGCCGAGAAGCAGAAAGCATACTCTGCCAGGGCAGACTTGAATACTGGGGGGCGCGAACGACCGAGCTTCTCGATGTCGATCTCGGGGCTCTGGAAGGCATTTGGGCCCTCCCTATCGGTTGAGGAGTCGGCTGTAGACTCAGAGTCCTTGGTCTTGCTTTGGGACATCATGAATTAGATATTAGAATGGATGTATGGACTCTTAAAGAAGCTGGGGTGGGGTGGCGGGGTGATAGAGCAAGGGACGAAATCTTTTTTATATTACTGCCCAGTCTGTCGTCGATGCTTGAGTGACAATATATGACTTACATGCGGGTGGTTGAAAAGATTTTATACTCTTCGGACCGGTACTCATCACCTTGTATACGCCGTATAGTCTATACTACTTCGGGGATCTCGAGACGAGTCTGCACGCATATCTCAGGCCAGGTGCGATATCGAAGATATCGTGGTCATCGTCGTGGCCAGTCCGGTCCAGCCCGGCCCTCCAAAGGTTGTTCACATGCTTCGAGGTACTATTCTGCTCGAATAACAGTGAGTGGTGTCCGCAGTCGGGATACGGGAATGAGCCTGCACGAGATGAAAATTGATTTCCTTTTTGGGGTATACCATCATTTTACGCCTTCACGATAATATTTGGTGTTTGTTGTGTCATTGATATGAGGCGAGGGTGGAGCGGTGTGCAGCACAAGGCCCCGGAGGTTTTTGTTAGTCACACGTGAACCACCCCTGGCAAGGACGCTTCCCTCCGGAACCCAACACAATCGCACCGCGAAAAGCAGGTGCAACGTACTCATCGTGGGTGCCCAACATCAATGATAGTGGTGGTGGGGAAGAGCCGGCCAAAAGGGATTGTCGGGGGATTCCCGATTTAGAAAGCACTCCTTCAACATTTGCGTGTAGTTGATGTGGTGGGTGAGAAAGCTAGGAAGCTGCGAGGCAACGTGTTTGATTAGGAGCAAGAGCAAGTGCAGGGTCGCGCGAGGGAGGTGGTGGGGTGTGGGGATACGTACCTGAGGGCCTTCCTACTAGACTCGGCGCATCTTGAAGTCATTGATACAAATTTTTTCGAAGGGTTTTTCTCCAGTCATTGATCAATCATTCACATTGCATCCATGCCGCTAGCAGCGTTCCCATCGTTCTTTGCTGCATCCCCTGCATCACCAACCAGGGTTGTCCAGTCTTGCCAGTCCCGTCTCTGATCCATCCATACATCAAAATGTAACTAGTGCATCTCGCAGGGAGTTCTGAATGAATGGATGGGCCCGATGGAACATGACCGGTTTTCATGAGGATCGTTCTTTCCCGTCAAGGCATCGAAACCTGCATGTCCTGATCAATCAATCCAGTTATATCCGTTAACGGATGCAGGTCTTGTAGCATGATTTCCCGATACGGACTAGCGCTAAAGGTAGGAGCGGGCTCCTATCGGGTACTTATGCTAGCACTACGAGTACTGATCCCGCTGCACATAATTACAACTTTGCCTCTTGCCTCCCAATCCGCATCCTGCCTCATTGTTCCGGTATTTTTCGTTCCTTTTATCTTCTAATAGTCTCCTGTAAGACCTGTATTTCTATATCCTCTTTTGTATAGTCCTGGAACGACGGCACAGCCGACACCTGGCATCCCCCCTATCAATGGTACCTATCTCACCTTCGCATCCCTGTCACAACTGCCGTCGCCGCAGGCTTCGTTGTGATAAGGCTTGGCCACGATGCCAGAAGTGCATATCGCTTCGAGAAGACTGCCTTGGATACGACAAGCAATTCAAGTTTATTAACAGCAACGATGACCAGTCCCGACGGCTCCGGGGCGCGCAGCGGGCCAAGACGGGACCATCCGAGTCGGCCCTGAAAGTTGCCCCCCCTCCTCATGCACCACTTCTACCCCCCACGGACCCAATGTTTCAAAGACTCGGCGCTCCAGACAGGCGCTATTTGGCTTACTGTATGTATAGCCTGTCTCATTGTATACTCTATTGTCTCTGTTCCGTTGTTCCCCTCAGACACTGATTCTCTGTTCCGGAGTCATCGATCGCGTCTGTCCCGACATGGTTTCCGAAGACTCTCCTACAAACCCCTTCCGGGAACTAATACCACAGGTCCTGACCAAAGGGAATGAATGCCTCTTTCACATTCTCCTTGCCACATCAGCTCTGCATTGGTCGAATAGCCAGCTTCCCAAGATGCTCGTGCCGAGTCCCGCTTGTGTCGAGGGCTCAACTCGACCCCAGTTGATCATCGGCCAGGAGGTCAAGCCCCGGAGTCCCGCAGTTGTAGATGCTCTGCGTTCTAGACAGGAGGCTATTCGGTGTATGCGAAAGGTGCTTGGTGGACTTGAATCCGACGGAACGGACAATGCTGTGGTTCTTGGGTCCGCCATGTTCTTTGTCAATTTTGATCTGATCGACGTAGAAAAAAGCGATCTGAAGGGGGGCTGGAAGGCGCACTTGGAAGGCGCCAGCAAAATACTGGAGGCTCTGTGTCCAGACAAGAATCTGGGAGCAGCATCATCTTCACTTAGGGATGCCATCGTGTCCGAGCTGTTCATGTAAGCCCTAACCTCCCCCACGGCCCTGTGTCTAACCACAAGTGACTTCAGTGTCCTTTTGTACCATAGATCGCCTCAGCTGACAGATGTTCAGATACCAGATTCTAGCGACCACACTTACAGCCACAGCGCTCACGCCAAGAGTCGATGGCTACATCCTGCAACTGTGGCCCCTGCTAGATAGATGCGAGACCAATCTTTATTTATGCTGTCCACAGGAAATCCTCTGGATCATTCTCTACGCATCCCACCTCGCCAGCTGCATCGCGGCGGAGGGAATGACGGAAGTGTACTTCAACTGCGCCCTCCAACTTCTGGACAAGGCGCTCGCCTTTGACATCCCAGGCTGGACCGCTCGGTTGAAGAAAGGGGTGGGCACCAAGTCGGATCTTGTCTCCAAGCAGCATGTAGCGTCAGCCCATCGATCTGCCGCCTGTACGTATATCCTCAACTTAATACCGGCCATCAGGCCCTTTTCTCAAGTGCCGTTGGAGTCTCTAGTGGCCGAATCGATCGGGCACCTTTCATCCGTCAAAAAGTCGGATCCCGATTTCAAGGGGACGCCTTGGCCAACTTTCATGACGGGACTGAATGTGAAGGACCTGGACACAAGGTCTTGGCTGCTCCAAAGGCTCGTCACCGTGTTTGAGAAGTGCCCCTGGGGATATATTCTCACGGCAGTCCAAGTCCTGCAGGATAGCTGGATGAAAGTAGACGGGGCAGCCGCAAGTCTAGAGTTCGGACAGCTCGAGGATGAGAATACGGGAGCGCTCCAGCAGCTAAGGGCGATGAATTTTGATTGTCTTGTAGTATAGATGCAGCACCCGGGGGGTCCTTGCTGGCGGTGTGTGTTTATGATTTGGGCATTGTTTTGCTGACATGTTGATGATACTATGTTTCCCCAATCTTCGGTATGCATATCTGTAGTTTGAATCCAGTAGATATCATTTTGAACCAATCTCAACTGACCCCGCTCCACACATTTCCGAGTCACGATATGAAAAGCCTGGTGAGATGATCATGTGGCAGCCGAGTTTGTCACTGCCCATATACCGTGATCATGGCAATAGTTTTGTCAGGTGCGAGAACATTCTAGAACCACTTTGAATATACTTCAGCGTTGAGACATTGGGTTTTGGTCTGAGACGCATCCTGAAATAAAAGGGGAAAAGGATAAAACACATGAATTACTGCAACTTCTCTTGATGCCGGCTGGGGTATCATAGTACTGGCGGTGACAATTTTAGATCCACACATATAGATGTTCCAGATGGGAGTCTCAACACTTTGCGAAGTCGGACTGAGATTGTGGTTGTGGCCCAAAAGGAAGTCATGAGGGAAGAATGGAGGGAGCTAGCACGACCGAATGACCATCTGGCAGCAACACCCCCACCTCACTGCCTCCAACCCATTTCCGACTCTCTTTCTCCGACTCTCTTTCTCCGACTCTCTATCGCCCTCTCCAACAAACTGCGCTAGCAGAAAGCACGGACCGGCTTGCAATTCCTGTATCGGAATGGTCCAGCATGCACTTCTCTGGTGCGGTCCTTCCCCGGATCGAACCGTGGACATCCAACTTGCCATGCATTTACCGTCTGCTTCCCATGCACGTCCATGACATCCCTGGACCCTCTTCCGTCCACGAGAGGCTTAACTTTTCGGCATACACTTAAGCCTACCATAACCTATCGCCGGATGATCAGAAACTACATGTCTGGAAGGATTCTTAAATTCACGACAATGGAAGTCGAGGACAGCTCTTCTTAGCCAGCCAGTCAGCCACTCAAAACACCCCCCCAGGCTCACCCATTCAAACGATGGGCGACAATGAGAAAGCAGCCACAATGCGAAAGTTGCAAACGAATCGCCTGACTAGGAAGGAGGTTTGGGTGCGAGGTTTCCCAGGCAGTACGGATCATCTCGACACTACAAGTCCTTCTTTCCCTGGGGTAAGAAACACTTTCGCTTTGAGTTGATGGCGAACCACCACTATGCCATCACACACCTGCTCTGGGAAACATTGCTTCTCAACGAACTGACCTGTGGACGTGGTTACCAGGGGCAGTAAAGGTGGAGTTGTGTATAGGCACGCAGGACCACGCCCACCCACTGATCAGCAATGGCGGAAGTACCTCTAGGGTGGCCAATTGAAGGAAACCGGGGTGGAAGTGTATAGCCGAGGGTAATCCAACGGAAGGAAGTTACCTCTGGTGGATACCCAGACGTCGGCGGCCATCCACACCAGACTGCTCGTCCGATGGCATTAGCACCAAGCGCCCCTTCCACCAAATTCCGTAAACATAACGGAAAGACGTCTCTTCGAACTAGTTGATTGCTTGCTTGGTACTTTCTTCGACGGGTGCGGTGTCATATTTCGCGTCGCCTTTCTCCTGCCCAATATCATCGCCATCACCAAGTCAAACATCACCACACTACTTCGCGCCTTTAATTTTTCACTAGATCATTATCGGTTATTAACACACTCGCTCGCCTGTAGTGGTAGTAGCTATCAGTTATTGATCCCAAGACTTGGCTGCCGGACAATGTTCCAGACTCTTCCCCCTCACCACCCCTTGTAGAGTTTAGTCCCCTGAAAATTTGGTCTCTACAAGGCCGATACATCCTGTATGCCAGCAAATTCTACCCCGCGGTGCCACTCAATAAGATGTCGGGCGATATCAATATAGTGGATGTTAAGGTGGAAGACATAAATGTAAAATTCGCCATCCCTTCGTCACCGGAGTCATACCGGTATGTTCCGGATCTCCGAGACTGGTTTCCTCCTTCATGTAATAAATCCCCTGATTTGAAAGGATAAGGCGAGCCCGAAGACATCACTATTAAGGAGGAGTCGCCGGACATAAAGCTGGAGGGGCCTTCGGAAATCAAAGTGGAAAATGAATCACATAACGGGTCCGCAACCAGAAGCAGGTCCTAAGTTGCCTCACGCTTCATGATTGAGCAATCGAGTTCCCAGCTCCAAAATGCCATTAACGACAGGAGGGCTCACATGGATCGAGTTCGCGCCAACGCCGATGAGGTCGGCGAGATGGCAGCCAAGCTCTTCAAGGAAACGAGAGAGCTCAAGGCCCAGAGGGACCATTGGCAAACGGTCGTCCACATGACAAACACTGAGATGCGAGACGTCGTTTCAAGTCAGGCGTGGCGAATGGGACCGTTACTTGAAGATATTGCAATGTTGGAGGATGAGAGAGATGGGCTAAGAGACATGACAGAGAACCTGCCGGATGAGGTGGATGAGCTGAGACGTACTATTCGTCAGATGAAGCAAAGACAGGAGAGTATCTTGCACCGCGCACGCCTGGATCACCAGAGGGTCAATGAGATGGGGGATCTGTTGATTGAGGCACAGACTGAGAATTCGAGACTTAGACGGCCTGACCCCCACGACGATTATTTTAGGGGGAAAAGGGGGACGGGGAAGAAGCCAGGCGACAAGGCAGGGGAGGAGCGGGAACTTCTTGTGAGGAAGTAGAGCGAGAAATTGACTTGAGTATGGAGTATCGTGTGTATTTTACACACTGAAGTGCTTTGTAACAAGCCCAGCAGTGTGTTAGGTGCCCGCCTTGTAGCTGTTGGGGGTAGCAAGGGCCAGCTCGACGACAGCGGATACTGACTGGTTGATGGTACAGATGATGATGAATGCTCTTACCTGCCAATCCAACATTTTTTTCTCATTGGCACCATCCCCATTTCCCTTTCCACATCAGACTTACCCGTTGGCAACTTTTCACCGTGCCCGGTGTGCATCTGCCCAGGCGTTGTCTATCATACATGCCCCATGCGGCACTGGATTCCCGAACAGGCACAATCATGGCATCGGATCTTGCGCGTGTCGTTCATGTCACGGCATACTACATATTGTATGCAGGATATTATATCTCAGGAACCCGGTCGAGACCGTCCAAGGGACCAACTAGTATGTATGAGATTCGGAGGCGGGGGGCTTGTTTGTAATGGAGACTGATTTTGGAAGTCGTTGGTAGGCTGTTTTTTTTTTTTTTTGCGCAGCACCTATGGAATGTTTTTTTTTTTTTCGTTTTTTTCGTTTTTTTCCTGAATGTCACGACGACGCGAGAGGTAGAAAGGGAAAAGGGGGTGTCCTGGACTCTCCGCCGCCGGACTCGACGACGTATTCCGCTGTTTGTTGCACAAGGAGGTCAACACCTCGGTAGCACATCACAGCCTGCCTACCCACCCTCGACCATGGCAGGACCGCCCAGAGGAGCTACAATGCAACCAAACTGCCTATCGCCTTCCTTTTCAAGTTCAAGTTCCTGCAAGATTGGCTGTGTAAAATCACGTCAAGACCAGGTCAGCCTATTTGAGCCCCCCCCCCCCTCGCAACACTCGCAAAGTCTCTAAATATTTACCAGCACCATTTCTTCTCCGCCCAGTGCGTATCATATCACATTGCCTTACGAGATACGCCGTAACGGGGCGGAAACCACAGGAGGACCTTCTGATTAGCCTTTCGAGGCAGCAGCATGTGCTTATTTTATATGGCCAAACTTGGCTGGGGTTGTGAAAATAGGAGGACTGGTTGCTAACTGGGTTCTCTGTCTAGGAATAACACTGTCTGATGGAGGAGCATCGTGCATTTGATTCTGGGGATAATTAATCTCCTACCTGTGTTAGGACAGAGTTACCCTGAGGTAGGAAGGTATCCATCTTTGGGATACTGCCCCCCCAACCAAACCTTGCCAGAGCCAACTCGCTGACGGGACCAAAGTGCACACAGCAATAAGACAGGAGGAAGGAAAGTCCAAATATTAGCCCGAACACACAACGAGCGACTGTGGCATCACCTCAGCCACAAGCAGCGGGTGAGGGTGGCCGAGGCCAGGACCAATCCGCCACCATCGAGAAACTCCAGGCCAGGGTCACCGGGCTCGAGGACAAGGCCAACGATTGTCTAGACACCATCAGCGCCCCCCGAGCCGAAAGCCGCACCCTCCATCGCCGGGTCAACACCCTCAGTGACAAGGACAAGCAGCAGAAAGCTCAGACAAGGACCCTCGAAGCCAGGAACAATAACATCTACAACGCGAACCGGGAGTTATTGCGAGCCGACGACTTGCTTAGGGGTGTCGAAGAGAGTCTTAAGGAGGAGAATGCTGCCCTCCGCATCGCCGGCACCAACAGCGCCCAGGGGCTTCGCCCTCCAGTAGGAGGTAGCCCGGCTGAAGGAGCAGGTTGGCCAGTTCGACGTGGAAAGACGCGGCTTTCGAACCCGCATCGATGCCCTCGAGAATGCCAACAAGGAGATCGAAAAGTAGCACAAGCTCCTGGTGGATTAAAACAGCCGTGGGTTCTTGCCATCAGACGAGGCAGTCCATGGCAAACTACCAGACGCAATCCGAAGCCGAGAAAGTCCAGCTCAGGCAGGAAAACCTGGCACTCCGACAGAACTTGGCCATTGCGTAGGCTTATATTCCGTTGCACGTTTTCTACAACTTGGCAGTGCAGATCCCTCTTCACTCCAATCCCCCCACCCCCTGTAGGCAAGAGATCGTGCCCAGCCAACATATCCAAAACGATCCCCACACATTGCGACTTCTGTGCCCATACTAACCAGGAACACATCCGAGGCTTTAGATGCGGCAGAGCAGAAGGAAACGGGGTTTATCTGGGACGCCATGGTGGGATAATAGTTCATGGTTCGTCCCCATTGGTTTATGGCCGCGGAGGCAAGCTACGTTACCATACACGAAGAGGTGTTGTAGTCCAAACTTCTTAGGACAGCATTCCCCCGTGCGGGCGAGACTGCGCATTGAATCACAAAACTGTTTTTGGTGGGCAGAACCTACCCCAGGACAAAGTCAACTGGTGGTAGATCTAGTGATATTTCCGGGGAACTATCTAAGTGAACTGACCGCTAGGCCCGACTGACGTAGCTAGCATGCCAGGACGTGAGCTCTCGTAGTGAGCCCAGATTTCCACCCTTGGTCAAAAAGACTCCCGTCCGTACGCCGAGTGATGTCATCCCATGTCCCATACCAAAAGCCCCGAGACATTTTTGCGTCACTTCGTGAAAGGAGAAACGCCCGCTTTTTGCTTGTTGATTTAGAAGCTGTCGGCACCCTATGCCCTTGACATGACGCCCCAAGCGCGGATGATGTTATCGGTGTAACCGGCAAAAAGTGTCTGGCCGTCGGCAGACCAGGCAAGCGACACGCACTCGGGGTCGCGGCTCTTCTTGCCGACTGAGGGGAACTCGGGCTTGAGCTCGTCGACCTTGGACTTCTTCTCCAGATCAAAGATGATGATGTTGGAGGCCGTGGCAGCGCAGAGCCAGTAACGGTTGGGGGAGAAGACGAGAGCATGGATCTCGTCGTTGGCGTTCAGGCTGTAGAGATGCTTGGACTCGTTAAGGTCCCAAAGCATGGTGGTACCGTCCTTACCACCCGAGGCGCAGAGAGAGCCATCGGGGGAGATGGTGACGGTGTTGATGTAGCCCGTGTGGCCAATGTGGTCGGTCTGGAGCTTGCAGGTGGACAGTTCCCACACCTATCGCGGAGGAGTTAGCATTCTGGGGTAGATAGCGAAAATCCGGCAGACAAAAACAAGACGGCTCTTCCGTGTGGATCAGTGCATTGGTGAATATTGGTCTCATGGCCTATGGCGATACAGGCTCTGAAGTAGCAAATACTTATAAAAGTTGCAAAAACATCATGTGAGGGACGGAGTGGGAGCAGGCGTGTGCGTGTCAAGAGTCCTGTATTTGCTTACCTTGACGAGCTTATCCCAGCCGCAGGAGACGATGACGGGGTTCTGGGGGTTGGGCGAGAAGCGGACGCAGGAAACCCACTCAGAGTGACCCTTCTCCGAGATGGTGAACTTGCAATCACCGAGGGTGTTCCAGAGCTTGATAGTTCGGTCGCGCGAACCGGACACGATCTGGCGGTTGTCGGCAGAGAAGGAGACAGAAAGAACGTCGTTGTTATGGCCGACAAAGCGACGGGTAGTGGTGCCAGTGGCAAGCTCCCAGAGGCGAAGAGTTTTGTCCCAGGAAGAAGAGAGAGCGTAGGCACCGTCAGAGCTGATGACACAGTCCGAGACGATGTGGGAATGGCCGCGCAGAGCCCTCTTGGGATAGCCGTACTGGGTCTCATCACGAGTAAGGTTCCAGATGATGAGTGTCTTATCGCGGGAGCCCGAGAGAAGCATGTTAGGGTTCTCCATCGAGGTGGCAAGAGAAGTCACCCAGCCATTCTATCGGAAGAGGAAGGCGCGGTCGTTAGCACTGGCAGTTCTACTACATGTCACCGATACGTGCAGCGTCGACACAGAAGTTTCCAGATCTAGGTAGCTTCTGCTCCAAATCTGGGAAATGCTGCGCGACGGTGGTATCTGAGGTTGGAGGGAGGAAACTTACGTGGCCCTCGAGGGTACCCTTTAGAATAAGCTGCTCAGACATGATTGGTATGGTGGGTGAGGATGTCTCGGATTGTGGTGTGGTTTGGAGATGTTGAGGTAGGGAAGACAAATGCTGAAGTTTGAGAGAAAAATTGCTGTACCTGGAGGTCAATTTTTGAGGAAAAGTTCTTGTGGGGAGAACTTAGGGCAAGTGGCCTGTGCGCCAGAAAGCCGCAACAAGTGGGCTAGCGGGACCAAAACCACCTGCCTGGCCAACCAACCAAATGGAAAGCCACAGAGCTTGAGCCACACTGCTGGCATTGCCTATCTTCAGTGGCTTAGCCGTCGTGCAAAATGCAGTAAATAGGATATCCTTCTCTTTCTAAGCTGCGTAATAAATTCAAGGTCAAGACATCTCGTGCTCCCCCTTTGGTACCTGTTCGATTTGCCCTCACTGATCATCAATCATGATATCTGCCGTCTATATCCGAAGTCGAGCAGTATTTAACTAGTACAAATGGCCTTCATGTCCTCCAATGAAAAATAAGAAATCGAGGATCCTGCCCAGCAAGGACACCTAGTCCGAGCCTCCAGCCTCCTCGCCATCCTCGTGTTCCTCACCGTCCTCAGCCTCCTTTTTCTCTGTTCCATCCCCCTTGGACGTGTTCTTTCCAGCCTTTTTCTCGAGGGTTTTTACCTCCGCGGATGTCATTTCCCCCACGACCGAGACAGTGCCCTCCCTGCGGCGGAGTCTATCGTAGTAGCTCCTGAGCTTGGGGAAGGTGGCCAGGATCCCGACACCTCCACCTCTCGGATCGCGCACAATCTCGAGTAGGGTTGGGAAGAAGGCAAAGTCTGGGATCGAGACATTATTGCCGCAAAGAAAAGAATCGTCCCCTTCTGAATCGAGATATGCGTTGAACTTGGCGAGGGCTTTCCTCAGCTTTCCGAGCCTGGTGTTCTTGTTCTCGTCTTTGCTGCACACATCCCTCCACCAGGTGCAAAGATGGAACGCATGGCGAAAGCGATGCATCTGCTGAGCAAGGTCTGCATTCGTTCGCTTCTTGTCCCCTCTCAACTTGTCACCATATACTTGGTCGAGATACAACATGATGGCCACCTCGTCCTCCACAACTGTTCGGGTGTCGTCATTATCGACAAACATGATGGGAATTCCGGTCGGCAGGACAGCAGCAAGATCTAGGTCCGAGTCCTTCTCGCTGGTTGGGGGAGAGATGTTCCCCCTGGCATACGAGATACCCAGCTCAGCTAGCAAAAGCTGCACCCTGTTGTTCACCGTCAAATCTGGACTTGTGAAGAGACGTGCGGCTGCATACATGTGCAGCACGTCGAACCCGTCTCCGTAGTGATGCTCCCAGTCAAATTCGCTCGAGTGGTTCTCCGTTCCAAAGGCTTTGATCAGTTGGATAGCCTCTGGAGTCTGCCCATTGACAACCTCATGGGCTTGGTCGCGGGTCTTACCCGTCGCTCCCTGGCCCCATATAAGCTTGCCCGCCCTGTCCATGTATGTTCCAATGCGGCGGAAGGTGAGACTGATTCTTGCTCCCTCATAGGCTAGTTCAGCCTCGGTCTTCTCCCTGTTTGCCCTCTTGTCTTGGCGGATGCCGTGTAGCCAACGCATGTTTGTCTGGAGGCCCATCTTAAACAGGCTGTTGTGCGGCAGGGGAACGCGGACAATCTGGCGCTTGGCACCTTCGGGCTGAGATTCCGTCTTTTCCCTGCCCCCAGATTCCTTGACATCTTCCCCCCTGACATACTTCTTGTCTGGCCTCTTTGTACGGAGAACCATTGTCCTCTGAGCGCCGAGACTAAAATTGGCAATGAAGCTGCCGGCAGAAATATCCAATGACTTGTCGCTATGCTCGCTGATGTAGTCATGGCCGTCTCTATACCATTGAATCAGGACATGGTTCAGCGGATGATCCAGGTGTTTCTCGATGGCTTCCTTGATGGCGCCGACGGTTGGCGTGAATGGGTAGAGTGGAGGAGACTCATCACTTGGATGTCGGTAGATTGGCTGGTTGCCTTCCTCATCCACCTCACCCTGAACAGCTACCAGTCGTGGGACCTCGCCGCCCTGGTGGGACATCTTGGCCCAGCTGATTTCTGTCTTCAACTTTTCAAATGCGCCGTCCTCGAGATCCGCGGGAAGAATATTGTTGACGACGAAGGTGTCTCCCTCACATAAATTACCTGCCATTGTCCCCGTGAAGTGCGATTCTGATGACTTTGACTTCTTGTTGGGAGCCGGAGAGCAGGAACTGGACTTGGCAGTCTTGTCGCGTGGTGTTGACGGCTGCTGGTGTGAAGTGTCACGGGTAATGCCGACTTTAGCGCTAGGAGCTCCGGCTAAAGATTGTGATTGTTCCTTTTTGGTGTGTTTAGATGATGCTGCTGGAGATGGTTGGATTTTGGGTTCGTCTTCCTTATTTTCATCTGAGGAACTGGGTGTTCTTCTGTCCAATTCACCATGAACACTTTGTTCGTTAAGTTCCTGTCGTCCAATGGCCTTACCCTTAGATTTCACTTGGCTCTGGGATGATGCGTCCCCAGGCTTGTTGCTTCCTGACTCATCGGTATCGGGTGATGGTGTGGGTATGTTTTTGTCGCTAATCCTCTCTGGTGTTGCGTTGGTGGGCAGTGGCTTGGTTTCGAGTGCGCTGGAATCTCTGCTTTCGCCTGGTGCCTGGGGCTGAGTCGCCTCGTTGCCTGAAATGGGCTGAGGTTGCGCCCTTCCAGCAGCATCATCCCCTTGCTCAAGACTCAGTTTTGACAACGGTGCGGAGAGGGGATCGTGCTGCTCTTCCTTCACGCCTTTGGGGTCACCTGTCGAGGGCTCCGAAGCCTTGGATTCCTTGGATGACTCTGCTGTCGCCTCCTGTTCAGACTCATCGCATTCTCCCCCCTTCTGTAGCCTTTTCCGCCCAGCAGACGCATCGGGATTAATCGCCGTGATTGCAGCATCTGTATCTATAATATCGCATCCTGTAAGCTCTTCCACCTTTTTCTTTGCTTTTGAATATCGCAAAGGGCTTCGATATCCGCAGCAATCATCCACCAGGGTGATGGCATAGCCATGTCGCGCTGCATCAATAGCCGTCGCAAAGACTCCTATGTTGAAAAGGGAACCGCAAAGGTAAATTTCCGTCACGAATCGCATGCGCAACACGCCGAGGAGCTGACCGGACTTGAATGCCGAGTAGTGGGACTTGGTGAATACCCTGTCTGTAGAATGAATTGCCTTTTGAATCTCATCCGGAAAGTCGATCCCCTTCGTCCCCTTCCTGACACAGAGCTTATCCTTCGGTCCTTCCACCCCTAGAAAGGCCTCCTCATTCATGACTACCGGCGGGGCTATCCGGGCACGTCCTCTTGATCGTCCCCCTGGGGTGTTAGTAGTTATGATTTCCTCCTCCTGGTGAATTTGTCTCTTTTCGAACTCGGTGCGGACCCATATCACATCGCCCTGGGATCGGAAAGCAGTGGCCAGCTTGATCGTGTTTTCAATATAACCTTCGGGGTCAACAGCTCTCAGGGGGCCCTGTTCGGACATGAAGTCATTTTGACAGTCAATAATGAGGAGCGCTTGGCGGGTGCTGAGTGTCGGAAAGTCTTTGCTGTCTATTGACAGCATGGGATTGGCCATCTTGAGCGCAGGTCTGAACGGCAGCCGCCGGAGGTTTGGAAGGGGAAATCTGAATTCCGGAAAACTAGGGCTGAAAAGGTTGCATGTAGCGAAGGATAGCGTTGCCGATATTCTGTGGTATACTGAAGTTGGTCTATATCGCCACCAGGCGTCCTGCCGGGGCTCCTGGTTCTTCTGTCCAAGACGGCACGCTACTGCAGTTGATATTCTCTGGGTTGAGTAAGTCGCGGCGAGGCGGATAGGGCTTCAGATCAGATAATACACCCGAACCAGCGACTCCGGCTTTTGCTAGAGTTCCTGTCTCGGGCTGCGGAGCATATATGTACAGTGGGGGTAGTATGGGGTGTAGAAATATGCGGCCAAACTGCGGCTCAGCGCACAATTTCTGACCGACCTGTTGCGCGGCAGTTTTACGCCGGGATGCCTACGCTGAGTGATCAGTCGGGAGGCGGTGACGAAACAGAAATTGGTGTCCGTGGAAAGCTGAGGCTGGCGGGATCTGCTCGAAGTGGGATGTGGAAGCAGAAGTCGGCAGTTGCACTGCATGATTCCGCAAGATAGATGTCTCCGATACACGGACGCACAGGGAAGTAAAAAAGGAGAAGAGAAAATTCAATCATGAATTAGGGCAGAAAAAGGCTGCACTGAGAAGCGCCGAAGAGGGAACGACCTCATGCACCAGCAAACTGAGGATAGTATATAGACTGGCGGGGCTGTACGCTAGAGCGGCTACTCCAATGCTGGGACCGAGCCTGGGGCCATCGGAGCATCGCACACGCGTCCGACATTTACGTACGAGAAAGGAACGAGCCTGAAAAAGCGAAGGGGATGAAACTACGAGTAGAATCGCAGCAAACACTGGATGTAGGGTCTAGAACATTGGGTAGGAGGGCAAGTTGCGTTGTATCAGTAGATGTATGCATGAGCGCGCTTGCGGCTTGTGACGGCGCAAGTGTTGAGAGGCCAGGAGGGAAAATATCGCGGGGCAGGAACCATCATCATCACCAGGTATCTTTTTAGCTGCGTAGCACCAGCAGCGGAGAGGGTGTGTGGCTTCGGCAGAACCCCCCTCCCCCGCACCACAGCTCGACTTGGACAGATACACAAAAGGCGCCCCAAAAATCAAGTCTTGTTTGTCACCAATGTCGTCGATATCGAGAGTTCGATAAACATAGAGAGGTCCATATTCAACGGTGGGTGGTAGCGTCATCGTCGAGTTCGGGTCGGGTTGGAAATGACGGCAGAAAACTCCCTACGAGATCCATCCGTATCCGTAGTGTCAACTTTAATTCACGGAAAGCAACCGGGGAAGCATGTCGCAACTTCCTAGGTAACTACGCCACTCCTACAGAAAAGTGCAACCCTTTGTGCTAGCTCCTAGGTACCCGTTTGTAATCCTGCATGGATTTGCTGGCGGAAGGCGCAACCTGCATGGACACCTCCTGCATTCCTGAGATGACCATCGCATCCGGCTTCTCCTTCCTCAAGGTTGAATTTGTCAAAAAGCTGACTTGACTTTCAATGCTCGCCATGAATCAATATCCTCATCTCCTCGCCCGACCGGGTCCCCGGAATCCACGACTAGTTCTCTTTCTCCCGCATACCTCATTCATTGATGTATCCATCTATTTAAACACTCTCTCCTCACCCCTCATACGCTGCACTGCATCGGTGACGTTGCGATGCTCACCGGTGTGGACGAAGCACGTCGGCTGCTTGCGTCCTGCCGTCCATAAATCTTGCATGCGTCCAGCCGCCCCGGCCATTGAGATCAGTTTGCACAGTGTGAAAGTCTGCAAAAATATTACTGTACATCGGACTCTCCAGGTCGCTTCCCTTACTACCCTCTTCGTCCCGTACCGGGGTGACCAGGGTTATGTACATACCTACCCCGCTTCTTCCCACCATATTCGGACGCCTCTTCCCGATGTCTAACGGTGCTGCATAACCCATTTCGATTTCATGTCACAGAGTCGACATATAGTGAGTGGTCTCTTAAGAGTCCTCAACAGTCGCAGTGCATGCTGTTAACTGACTTTAAGCTTCTTGGCCTATATTGCCCGGTCCATATTTTCATCTATAATCTATTGTCAGTGAAGGGCTCCACTCCTTCACTGCGATTAGTCAGCCACTTTCGGCCACTATTTAGGTAGCTGCTTTTCTGCCTTCTGGCTGAATCATCATCGGCCAGAGATCCGAAATACATCATCATCTCCATGCATTTTTTGCCGCTTTTCGTGCCAGAGGCCACTTTCTAGCCTCGATATCTATTGCCCCATATCTTCCCGCAGCATTATCAATCTTTTTCAGGCTCTATTATTAGAAAGTGAACTTTCCAATGCACCTCGCAAAATCTAGTTCCGGCATCTTTTAGCAAAGCGTCTAAGAAAGGAAGGGAAAGAGGCCGAGGTTTGTTTATCGGTATGAAATCCCACCCGTCTATCTGTACCTCGGTAGGTATACCGCGTCAGTTTCGCAAATACTGCCCTAGAGAACGAAAACAACATCCATGTAGAGCATATTTAAGGTAGGAACACCGCGACTCAGTCGGGTATAATCGAGCATGGTGACTTGTCCCCCGTTTGTTACCTGGGACATCTGCCACACACCACCCAATGTAGCCCGGGATCGAAATTGCCTCCATACCCTAGACCTTCTGCACAAGAAACACAGCATGAGGGAGAACCAGCGGATGACAAGGATGTGCTTCCACCTTTACGAACAGCAACAAACGACGGAATCTCCTAGGTTTTGAGGATTTATGTGGCGATCGAGGAAGGCATGTTCGGAACAACACTAGCTCTATATCAAGGACATCCTCGTCGGATTCAGACTCGGACTGGGGAAGAGGGCAAGGGATAAGGGCGACTGGGATTGGAAATGAAAGGAGCCTAACTGAAATGGGGACGCCTGTTGAGTCGGAGAGGGAAGGGACTCGCACCAATGCCTGGAGGGCGAATACCGATGCTGATCAGTTGGCATTGGTGGATGAGAGGGATGGGCATGTAGCTAGGACTGGGACTGGAAATAATAAGGGCAATGGGACGGGCGAACATCAAAGAATTCTTTAGGTTGTAGACGTAGGCACTTCTAGGACTAATACCGACACCAGCATTATAATAACTTATGCACACAAGGTGGAGGAGCTGAACGGGCGTAGACGAAACAGGGGTAGTCTCTAATCGGTGCTGAGGCACTCTCGGAGTTGAGGCCGCAATGATATTTCCCTGGCCTTCACCAATAATCTATTCATTTCATCTTCAAACTACTTGGATTTATTTCCCACAGTGACCCTTCCATCAGTGGTCTACGACTCCACAATATTGGACCCCCATTAATACTTCTGATCCAGCCTCCGGCGTTCCCGCACCACCAACCAAGATGGGCAAAGTTCCCAGTATGCTCGGACATTGGCGCCTTACGTTGTACAGAGATTCCAACCCGTACACGCCTGCTAGGCTTCGTCTTATCGTGCTACTACCAGTAAAATGCCTCCATGAGTGCCATTTTCCCGAATTGGATTTCTACAGTTCGTTAGGAAGTGCTTAGGAAGCACGTTCCGAGATCGGTACGGTGTTTGTGCATGATTTGACGAAGGGACTTGCGGAGGCAAGAAGGTACTGACAAGAGACTACCGCGATAACAGGAGTGGAGGAGAAAGGGCAAAGCTTGAAGACGGCAATACTGAAACTTTGAGAGAAGAGATGGGTAATTCTATCAACAGAAAGAGAGCGAGTTCCGGGGATAGCCAGAAGCGGGGGGAAAGGGGGCAGGCGGGATATGATGTCTGGTCCGGATCTTTCTCCTGATCATCCCTTATTTCTTCCTCCTCCACCACCAAGTCCTCCGCCTCCTCCTCCGCCTCCTCCTCCTGCTCTTTCCCATTCTACTCATGACAGGAAGATCGGGAAAGCATGGGGAAGAGAACGAGGAAGAGAAAAGGGAGAGAGAAACGTGTTAGTAGCGCGAAAGTAAGGGCTTAGGCAGGATTGGACTGGTGATGAGTTTGTCGGAGCTTGGGATGTCATGGCGAGATACAGCTGCGGACTTCGGACTAGACCAAACTGGAAGAAGTCTGCGGAGGCTTTTTTGTAGTGCGCCTGAATTGACCTGCCTGTGTACCCCATGAACTTCTCCGAGAAGACATATTCCCCAAAGATTAGCAGGATATAAAGATCTACCCACCTTTCGATGGCATCTACTAACCACCCGCTGTACAGCGTTCGACCACTTCTGTCTCACAAATAAGGTAACAGAACTACTAAGCCGGAGCATATCACGCAGCCCGTGCAGAAGCTCAATGCGAAAGAGAAAGATGGCAATTGGAGGGAGGCAGCGGCCAGGAAGGATGAAGCCGGGCTCGTCGAGATGCGCCGAGTTTTAAGGGGGAAGGGCCAGTTGTGGAAGACGGAAGTGCTGGATGCAAACGATGGAGTAAGTGCTCCTCTTGATATAGTGGCAAAGAGGATGAGGGCTGCCATTGGGATCTTGAAGCAGACGGCTACAAGTACAAGTGGGTTGGAGGAAACTGATAGGATAGTTTTAGTTGCGGATGTGGCTGGGGGGTTGGAGAGCCAGACCGAAGTTGTGGTAGAGATGGGGGAGGAGCATGAGGGTGGTGGAAAGAAATTGGAGTTGATAAATCGCGAAAACGTTGTTACAGTCGTCATAGAAGTAGCAACAGAAACCACGGCAGAGACATTGTGGATGGAGAAGGGCTAGTACTTCATTATTGTTTGTGAGCAGGAATATTTTCACCTTCCCGACAGGTAACTTCACCGAGTAAGGAGGAACCATGAGCTCAAAGATGATGGGCACTCGAAACCTCCTTGTGTAGTTAATGGCCCAACCACTAGACACAAGGCACAATAGTACCGCCATATTGATCGACTCGTGCATCCGTCATGGTATAGAGCTAGGCCCCACGCGCGGAATTGAGGCCTTCCAGCAAGCGGTTTGGCGAATTCTTCGGCTACCTTCGTCGAATGCGCTTCCTGCGTACGCTGGGTGAGAAGGTAGAAGTTGGTGCTGGGGAAGGCAAAGTTCGTGTATGCGCTTGAGATGAAGCCGCCGAGGCGGAGAAGGACTCTGCTGAATGCCGTAATCCAGTTAGTTAGCTGTTTATTGAGCGTTGACTTGAGTATTAGGGGATGTTTGGCTGCTGGCTGAGCAGACCGGGGGGGGAATGATCGAGATACTGGAGGATTGCGTTGTATAATAGGGCACGAGAAGGCAAGATGCTCTCATCAGGAAAGCTCGTTGAAAGTAAATGGGAGCGTGAGTTGCCTTGTATTTAACTGCAGTTAGCTCCACGCCGATTAAATATCTATGGCAATTTTACCTTTCTACCTACTCTAGGGCTTGATGTACAGTATTAGATGGATCATTCCGGAGATTCTCTTTGTAAAGGTGCCATATGTCGACTGAGCCAGTATCGTCTTCTGCGTCTGGCATAGCCCACAGAAGCAGCCAAATCGTATCTGTAGCCAGCGGTCGCTGATGCCAATCACGCAAATTGCAACACAAGAACTGCCAAGTCCCCGTGTATTAGTTCACAGCAAGCGAGCAACGCTGTTTGCCCGACGAAGGCTTCCAGGCCTTGCTGATAGTCGTTGATAGGATGGTACGGAGAAAGGTAGTGGCAATGATGCAAGATGCAGGTACGCAAGAAATTTGACTGCAAGACATCTGAATGTTACAGGTCTTGAAGCTGGTAGTTAACTGTTGAGGGGAAGTTTTAATATATTAATATACAATGTCGAAAACAGCATCTTTGTCGGTGTTGATGGCCAAGAAGTCGGGCACGTTGACGGCAATCCTTCGAGCAGAGAGGCGACGATTATAGGGTTGCAACAACCGCAGGATTGTCGGCGACGTTCTCAAGAATCACCTCGAAGCTACCTGGCTCAACAAGAACCCAGATGACGGGGAACTTCAAGGCCACTTTGGCTTGTCCCTGAAACTGCAGTGGGGCAGATGGGCGGTTGGTGTGCACCCGAGAACAGAAGCCGGCCCCAGCTATAGGACCTGGCTTCCCATTCCTCTTCTTTTAGCGCGTTTTGAAGAGCCTGGGGCTGCTGCTATTGACTCTCGTCCTGACGAGCTGGTTGCGGGCGACGTCCACCCGTCTCGAGTCGATATCAGCAAAGCGTAATCCTGGATTCAACAGTGCGACACTTACCATGCCGATGGGTGTCATCACCTCTCCGACACTTGGAGACGTGTCGACATTCCTTCCTGTGACCTGCTTCTCATTGGACGTCGAAACGAAATGCCTTGTCCAGCAGCCTGCTTCGTCTCAATACGTCGCCCTAAGCTATGTCGGGGGGGCGCACTGAGTCCCCTCTGACTAACACACGGGCCATCTATCATGAGTTGACTACTTTCGCTGCCCTGGATGCTGGGGCAAAGCACGGTGGCCGGCTTCCGGACACTATCAGAGGCGCTATCGGCCTTGTGCAGATACTCGGCGTCCGATATCTTTGGATTGACCGTCTTTGTATTGTGCAAGATGACGCGGACCATCTCAAAGCCCAGCTGGGCGCTATGTCATCCATCTATGCTAATGCTTATTTCACTTTGATCTGCCGAACAGGTGACGACTCGGAGGGGATCCGTGGTCTTGGTCCCTCATCGTCGCTCCAGTCAGCCGAACGGCCACAGGAAAATATGCTCTACCTGCCACGCGGAGTCAACCTGAGCCTCCCGCGTCCTTTCCCACTCGCCGAGCCCCCGGGAAGAATTCTTACGGGAAGCGAGGCTGGACATTCCAAGACGAGCACCTCTCGATCCGAAAACTGGAGTTCACCCATCATGTTGCTCGCTGGGTCTGCGAAGGAGCAAGCGTCACCGAAGCCCCTGGGGAGCTCACGATCGAGTCTCCCTTCCTATACCGCTTTTTCTCCCCCGTGCCAAACACCTCGAGCTATGCCTGGGCGGCTCAGATGTATGGCCGAAGAAACCTCACGTACCAAGATGACGCCATGAAGGCCTTTTCGAGCATCATCGGCATCTTCGGCCGGAGCCTGGAGCACGGGCTGGTGTTTGGTATTCCAGAGTACTTCTTCGAAGGGTGTCTCCTCTGGCAGCCCGCGGTTCCTTGACCCACCGGCTCGGCCAAACGAAGGGCAGAGTGCTACCCGACATTCCGTCGTGGTCGTTCCTCGCGTGGAGCGGGAACTGGGACCTACAGCAGTGGCGCATTTTCCACTCCTTCGTGGCCACCCCGGAGCACCAGTGGAAATCTACGGGGCTTATATTGGCGCCGACCACCAGCTTCTGGAAGAGGAAACAAACCGAGACGGGAAGCCTCAAGGCCATTCAAAGCTCGTACCATCAAGAAATCGCCGTTTCCCTCTCAACCCATGGCACCGGGGCAGACTGGGGCCTTCCCAACACGAGGGCAAATCTGTCGCCCGGCCTGGTCCCCCGTCGTGCGGTTTTAGTCCCACCGTATCCTCCTGACCATGAGCTCGATGAGCTTGAAACGCGTCTCCCGGGGGGGGGGGGGGGGGGGGGGGCGGCCCCATGAGGAAAGGAGCTAATAAAACGGATAAACGCCTGTTCTCGCGGAACGATGCCAAAGACGGAATATGGTAGATGCA